>SNQJ01S0167172.1:0-20923 GCA_010110895.2 Picea sitchensis | reverse complement strand
GTGTTTCTTGCAAGTTGCAACACATGACTCCTCAATCATTGCATTTGCTCAAAACATTTCAAACCTTCGATTGAAAATCATCAATGATGTTGGTCCTTCTAATACGATTCAAGTAATCATTGATAATGCAACAAAATGTAAGGGAGCATGAAAAATCATTGAGCGGGCTCATCCACACATCTTTTGTTCTGGGTGTTTGGTGCACACATTTAACCTTTTGATGCCATGCTATTGTCAAGCATAAAGAATGTGTATGGATTAGTGACTTACACAAGAGAGGCAAACAACTCATCAAGTTTGTCACCGAGCATACAAGGGTCAACTATTTTTATGGCACTCACTCTAGGTTGCAACTTCTTAAGATTGCAAAAATTAGATTTGGTAGCTATTTCCTCGCCTTTAGGCACCTATTGAAGGTGAGACAAGCTTTGGGTGCTATGGTGATGAGTGATTGTTAAATTTACATGCAGCAGCGAGAGCCATTCTCCTAGAAGATGGCTAATACCCTAGACAAGATCTAGGGCCCCCAGTGCACTCCTGGGGTATGAGGTCTGGGACCAAATTGATAAAGACCTAGACAAATGTCACAGGGGCCACAGGCGGGTCGGGTAACCATGCAGGGCATGGGGTGCTGGTCACGGGACCAAGCATTTGAAGTCCCTAGATATGTCCTGGATTGGATCCAGGGTACCAATGCACTGGGGCATTGGGTTTTTGGTTTGGGACCAAGCAGTTTAAGTCCCCAGATATGTCTAGGGCCCTTGGTGTGTAACCAGGGTAACCATGCACAGGGCATGGGGGTCTGATGCAGGACCAAGCATTTAAGACCTAGATATCTCTAGGGCCCACAGTTGGGTCCGGAGGTAACCATGCACGGGGGCATGGAGATATGATGCAGGACCCGAGCATTCAAGACAGATAATGTCCCCAGGGGCCCACTGAGGCGGATCGGGGTAACCATGCAGGGGCATGGAAGTCTTGATGCGGGACCAAATTTTGAAGACCTAGATATCTCTAGGATGCGACCGGGTACACATGCACAGGGCATGGAGTGTAGTCTGGGACCAAAGCATTTAAAAGACCTAGATATATCCTGGGGCCCCAATTTAGTCGGGGTAACCATCTGAGGGCATGGAATTCTTGAAGTGGGGACCAAAGCATTTTAAAAAGACCCTAGACCATATCTAGGGCCCTGGGCAGGTCAGGTGCTCATCACAGGGCATGGGTTGATCCTGGTCTCGACCTTGGTGTAAAACGATGGTACATGACCTTCATTGAAGAGGGACATAACCACAAGAGGGATAAAGTCACATATGCAGTGATGATAAATTACTAGGGTTCACCATATGATTTGAAGAATGAGTAATGCCACCTTGTTAACCCTCTCTTGTCCTTGGTTGATTGTCTTGAGGTCCTTGTTGGTTTATTGTGGGGTTTGTTTGGTGGTTTGTGGGCTTTGTGAAGCCCCTTACCCTTGTTGTGGGCTTTTGTTTATTTGGTTTTGGGTTTTAGTGGTTTATTAGGGGTTATGTTTCTGAAGTTTAATATTGACAATTGTCACATGGTTAAATTACAATTTAAACATGTGACTTATTATTACAACAAGCCCAACCTAAGCCCTAATACCCTAACCTATGACTATATAATACACCCTCCCCTCTCTCCATGATATACCAACACTTTTCTATTGGAGGGATAGCGTGGAGGATCCTTGTGTGGTGAGGCCTCAGTCTTGAGACTCTGCTGCATGGTGCGGCCTCAGTTCTTACTCCTACCTATATGGTGCGGCCTCAGTCCTTGCTCATGCCAATGTGGTGCGGCCTCAGTTCTTACTCTGCGTGGTGTGACTCGGATCCCGACTCGTGTGTGGAGCTCAGGTCCCTTGTCTCATTATTATTGATTCATTGAGACTCTTGTCCTTCTTGCTCATTATTATTAAAGTGATGCTTGAGGAAAAAGGATGACCTATTGCTGATCATGACTATGTTCCTTCCATTTGTAGTGGTATTCTTGTCCCTTCTTAACAACCTATTCTTTCTTGTGGCTACATCTTGACTGAAACATTTGTGTGATTGCTTGGTGAATACCGTGGCCTCATTTCTGATGAGTATTGGCTGTAATCATATTTACTAAAGGTTGTCGTGACTCCTCTATAGCCATTTGCCACATCTTACCTCTGCCTGCTGCTACATTTTCAGCTATTGGGTGTGGAGCCTTGAAGCTCACTGTTGTGGCAAAGAGGGTTACGCTCAGTCTAGTTAAACCAGATTTGAAAGTCTACTTGGATAAGTTTTTGATTCTTGAGGATTTTGAAATTGTGATGACTATCCCCTTAACCTATTGACTTGGTGGCAAAGAAAACTCCTTCATCATTGGCTTAAAGGATCTGTGTAGATCCATGTTGAACCTTTAGCGAGCCAGCTTTAGGGACCTATTTCTCTTGTGGATTGTTGAGCTATCTTGGTAGGTTATTGTACGCGGTATGATTCCTACTTGCTTCTACTTTAGTTTAGATCTGATCTGATTATATGATCATGGAGTTAGCTTTGTATGGATCTATGTGATGTGCTCTTTGTAATTTGTTTATGATAAGTCTCAGATCTAAATTCCTCTGAAGTCATATGTCGTATTAAAGATCGAATTATATATGAACTTTAAATCTTAGATAGAGCTAACTTACATATGATTTATGTGTTGTATCTTTAAGCTGCTTCTTACTGTTCTAGATCTATCCTGCTATGTGTTGTTGCAGACCTAAGTTGAGTTTTCAGTTCTATAGTTACAATGTTTAGATGTCTCTTAGATGCAAGGTCTAATATGTGATCAGAGCTCCTCTATTAAATAGCTGTAGTTTGCTTTACTTGTGATTGACTTATAGATCTAATTTGTCTTGTTTATTAGAAAAAATTAAAGAGACTAACATTCTTCATTTTACCCAAATAATCTAACGGTGATGCATGGGATGAGTTCAACATTGATAGAGATGGTACTAATGCGATTGAAGGAGATTGTTCTTGACCATCATTTTTGGTCACGGGTTAGGTATGTTTTGCAATTCAACAAGCCAATTTATAACATGATTAAGTTTACATATTCAAATTGGCCTATCATTGGGGAGGTGTATGAGAAAATGGATAGCATGCCAAGGAAGATTAAGGACATTGTGCAACCTAGAGATGTGAACTTGTATAATCACACATTAAAATTGTGAGGAGTGGAAAAATGTGGTGTTATTGTACGGTTTGTAGGAAAGGTCCCAAGAGCTTGAGTCGGGGCTTGGCTTAGGCAGTAACGAACTTCCCTACCCACTATCACCTCGATGGGAGCTCTTTCTATTTAGGAGAACAGAAGTCCAAGGCGTCCCTAAGACAATCTGGTTTAAAGAAAGGCTAAGGGTAAAGGCCAAGTCAAAGAAATCCCCTACGTTCTTGCCCAGAGATGAGTGAGGAAGATAAGACCAGCGGCGATGCACTGTTTGAGACAAAGCGAGAGAAAACTAGAATATGTGCTGCGGTGGGTTGGTACTTCATGAAATCAATGACTATCTTTATCAATGCATATATGAGAAGCGATTAATCAGCTATTTATTGGCGAAGTCAATGATGGCTGAAAAAGATAAATGGTTTATATCACTTCATCAACAAGTACGCACAAGATAAGTGCATTCAATGTTCAATTTTAAATCCTTGTATCATTTAATAATGCATTAGATATGTCAAATCAGCTCACATATATCAAGTTCTTTGCGTCCTTATGTATTGTTGGCTACTGATGAAGACAAATGCAAGCTATCAATGATCAAATTAGATGGAAAGAGCATAGCGTTTTGCGAAATAACTTCACAAATGTAATAATGGCTCAAAAACCAATCTAAGGAAAGTGATAAAGTCAAAGCGTTAAGGTCTAAGCAAGAGATTTAACAAGGTATGACGTCACCTATATATAAATCTTGTTGCAGTTTTTTTAGGGTTAGCTAGCCAAGGATGGGCGTTTGGACAAATTCAACCAGCAAAGAGTGAAACCAATCCCACGACTACTTGACAAGGAGATTACTAGGCCGTACCTTTCTATCCAGTCAGAAGTTAAAATCAGCCAAGGCGTCACCTTCTTAGGGTTAGTTGAGGCAGCTAGGGTTAGGCAGCTAGGTTAGTAGGGTTCTTGATTTGAAGTAGTTTGAAAAGTTTTTAAGGCATAACAAGAAGAAGCTCAAACAAGGTTTCTAGACTAGTGCAATTTAATGGGGTCCAAAGGAGATGTGACTAATGGTTTTGGGAAGAGTTCAAACCTAAGGACAAGAGAACTAGGGTTTAATGGTGTTTGTAAACAAGGCCACAAACCCTAACTTCCCTAAGAAGAAAGACTTACCTGATTGTAGCTAAGCTAGGCCTAGAGCTTCAATCTCTCCTTAAGACCTTCTTAGCAAAACGGCTAGCTCAAGAAACATGGATCTATGGCTGAGAAAAGTGTTGCAAAGGCAAGACTTTCAAGAAACCTAAGGAACCTAGGTGTAAAATCAGTGCCTGGGGCGCTAACTCTTCAATTTATGCTAAGAACTAGCTCCAGATAAAAGAAGGCTAGTGTATTATAAGTAGGCTAAACCCTCTAACATCCGATGGTTATAAACATGCTATGGGGACATGAAGCCTCAACCTGCTTGTGTGTAGGCTCCCTAGGGTTTCAGGATCAAGCAAATAACAACAAGATAACAATGAATGCAAATGCTGAACCAGCAACAACCATTCAATCAAGAGGTTTTGATGCAAAAGAAACACTTACAAGATCATGAAGAAAGCCAATCCACACCTGGTTGTAAAACCTTCCAATAGCATATAACACTTTGCAAAAAATAACTCCCTCAAGGGTTTATACACTTCCAAAGAGATAAGAACACAAGACAAAGAGCTAAAAGTGATCTCTCACAAGAGAGAGCGGTTATGTTATCATCCAAAGAGGGAAAAACATCTCTATTTATACAATACCACTTTGACCTTCAATTTACAAAATAGGTCAATAAAATAGCCGACAAGGCTAGCAGTTCATTATTCAATTATTTGTCCCTTTTACATGTTGAGAATGTCCAAATGGCTGAAAATCAAGGCGATCAAGCCCCTTTGAGGCGCCTTTAGGGCATAATAACCACCTAATGAGCAAAGCGTTGCCCCTCCAGGGGCTCCGACGTAACATGTCACACATTCAAACAAACCCAACATGGGCGCCACGTGCCCTAGAAGTGGAGTCCATCTGCCACAGTGGCGTCCTGATCAACCAAGTGTCCAATACATGAAATCCCCATGAGCTATGGTCTGCAGCAAGGCGATCGATGGCGTCCTTCCTCTTCTCGTGCCGGTTTCGTCACAAGAGCATCCTATACTCTGCCATCCCAGCGTCCATCTAATGGGCTCTTCATTGGAGTTCGAGCCCGATCATCTCCCATTACGCAGATCCTGAACATTAAGTAGGGGCGCTGGTCACACACATCAAAGGCTTCATCCTCAAGAACTCATTAGTCCCACAGAACATCATGGACTGATGTAAATCACATTTCATCATTAAAATTATCAAATATATGCATAACACCCCTAACAAATCTTCTAAAAAGCTCAAAGACCCTACACAAACCCACTATACAAGCCAAAGCAACCAAAGGGCAACCTATTGAACTGTACCACAAGAAATTGATCTCCTCAAAGGGTTATTCAAAACCATGTATAGTGGCATTGATGTGGTTTTCGGGATGTCTAGTCATATGAGTCAGGACCCTAGGGCTTGTGTGTCGATGCGTGGGTGTCTTTGTGGGAGGCAGAGGCATTTTTAGATCATGTATTCACTTTTTCCAAGCCCTTATTACTTATCTTTCTTTATTTCATTTTTTGCTACAAGCCTAGACAATGAAAGTTCTTGCCTTGGCGCTAGGCGATTTACGGCAGTTACCCACTAGTATCTTACAGTAGAGGGGCGGCTGCGTGATGAGACCCCCCTTCCTTTGGCCATGCAACCAAAGGTCATTTCCTTGGTGTGGTGACCAGAGCTTTTAGTGTTACCCACTGGTATCTTCTTAGAAATGAGAGGGCTGGCTCATTGATGAGACCTCCCATCCTCTTGTTTAGGTCTTGCACTTATTTATTCAGTTTCTTAGGGTCCCTCGGTTTCTTATGAGGCTTTTTGTGCCTTCGGGGATCCCACAGTGAAGCATCTCTGAGTTTTAATTTTCCTATGGCTTTTTATCTTTTACGAGCTGCTTTTTACCCCTCGGAGCCTTTAGCCCCTTCTTCCCTAAAGACAAGATGTAACCACAGCGGTCATCCCTATTGGACTAGGGGAATGGGATAGTGGGGTTTTAAGATGAAAAAGTGAAAATATGAGGGGAGGCGGGCGATGGTTCTTCAAACCCCTTTGGTGGTACCCAAAACTATGAATACCAACTTGCTAGCTACCCAATCAATCACCAACCGGTGGTCAAGTAGATTGGTGGCCAAAAATCAAGCGGTTATAAAGCGAAAGAGAGATCTAATGCATACACTAAGGGTTATAATGATCAAATATGACACATACCATGATACCTCCGGTTCAATTACCTCATGGAGCAAAGAGCCCTCTTTGATACAAGACCAAGCCGAATGTGATGGAGGTGGTATGGATGTCGAGACAAGACCATTTCCGAGAAAAGAAGATGGGTCCTCCGGGACCATGCTTTCGAGGTCGCTCCTGCTCGGTACTCCATAATACACAGGACCATGTGGGCCTCGAGACATGATCTCCTAATTATCCCCTAGATGCTCCGACAGTTGGGAAAATGCTAAATATTCCTGCATGCCTTGGCATATGTGCTTACACCTAAATAATATCATGTATCATAGTTTCATCACTAGCATCTAGTGTGTCATGTCCCCATTTTTGGATTCCCTTATTGTGTGGTTAGAGTCACTTCAGGAAGCTTGAGTCAACCAAGTAAGAGGGGTGAGACTATGTCATCAGTGAGCTCGGAGTGTTTGGATGAGTTTTATGGGGCCCAATTTAGTTTGTTTACCATTATTCATCATCAAGATCATTTTCACAAACTTGTTCTTCAGTTCCGTTCCATTAGGCGATTTTAGGTAAAAGCGAGGTTGATAATGGGCATATTTTATTAGTACACTAAAAGGTACTATTTGGGCTTGTTTCTTGGAAATACCTTAGTGTAATAGCTTCTTGGAACAGTGAAAATATCTACAAGATGGGATGATGAAAAATGACTTGCAATGGCCAGAGAAATCATAAAGGCGAATTAATCACTTTTGGAGTAAAAGGTTCATTAAATTAATAAGGTGATTTATGTGAAAATATTAAAGATGAATTAAAAAGTCACTTGAAGGAAAAAAGTTGAAAAAGGGTATAAAGAGATAAAGGCTCATATTCTCTCATTATGTTGATTTGTGAATTGGAAATTAGAAACCAAAGAGGAGGAAGTCGACTTTCTTGTGTTTTGTGGAGTTCTAGACGAAACCACAACCATTGACATAGTTCGGTGTTGAAGACACCCTAGTCTATTGGAGGAACTATTCATGTTCTTCATTGAGCTACCATTGCAGTCTACAACAACAAAGATAGATCCAGCGCAAGCTAGTGCGCATTTGTTTAGTGCAGTGTGAGGATTTGAGGGAGGATTTCCACTTTCCAGGGTCGCTAGATCCAACTAGAGAAGGGAAAGAAAATCCCTTCTGAACCAATTGAGAGTAGGCCTGATCACATAAATTTTTGTTGGGTAAAACACCAAAATCGTGACATTTAGCAGAGGAAGTGCGTGGCAGTTTGAGGAGTCCATCTGAGGTTCCGACAGGGCAACAGAGGACCAATATTGCAGATATGAGATAGAGAGAGTCAATTAGATAGGGGCCGAATCATGCGAGAACGGTTTCCACGAAGATCGGCCGAGTATAGCCACAGGGCACATTTTCTAGTTGCAACAACAATTTTCAGCAGATTTGCGGATGCATGCGGCCTTCATCATTGCATGATATGAGTCTATAGTTCTTGATTCAAATCACGGCGATCACACAATCTATACTTGCCCAAAACTACAAGGCAAGTAAGCCTAGATTGATGTAACACAGAGGTAGTCCTATCTGTCCTCGATGGGTATCTCTTTCTATTTAGGAGGAGAAGATACTCATTCCAAGGGAGACGTCCGAGGGACCTAGTTGGTTGATATGAAGGGTAAAGACCGAGATAAAACCCACTCCCTATCGTAGGTCCTCCGAAATAATCACATGGTAAAGAGTTCAAAGGGGCGAAAATGGAAATAGATGGTACGCCTTTACCAATGAAACAACTAACGTTAGCAATAACCAATGATATCAATGTTTCAAATTGATGAATTCAATATATAATATGCTGCTAACACTCTTATGTGTGGCAGACAAAGGCGGAGTTTTAGCAGCAACAACATATCAAAAATTACAAGTTGTAAATGACAAAAAGGGTATAAAGACTTTGCAAATTTGATAATACCTTGTCACTCACAATTTCAGATTTAAAATAAGTCAATAAGTAACTTCAATAGGCTGTCAAAGCACTTGTAACAGCAACAAAATAAATAATGATGACAACAGCAAAATAAATAATGATGACAGCAGCAAAACCGTATGGAAAATTACTTAGTTTAGGCAATTAGAAAAACAAACACTTTAGCGTATATTGATAGTAACTTGCCTAATACAAATGCTGGTGGTTTTATTGACAGTTTAAGGGCTGTAAAGGGGGCTGCAATGATGGCTGTAATAGTAATTACAACAGCAGCAACAGCCTTCAACAACTTCAGAAATTTTTGCACTTAGAACAATAGCAAAGGAAGACTAGAGCCTTGGGATGATAGCACCTAGGCTAGTTACAGAATTTATGGGTTAGTTTTATAGGTTAGTATGATGATTAGGGCTGCTAAATAAAGGCTGTAGTAGCAATTATAGCAGCAGCAGTATGGCTGTTAGTGTTAGTGAAAGTTTCAAGAAGATAGTTTGAAAGTTTGTTTGATCATTCATCCACAAGGAAACATAGAAATTAGTGCCTTTTTAGGGGTTTATGGAGTCAATAATAGTAACAATATCACTTAGGAAATAAAATAATAGTAATGATTAGCTAAGGGAAAGTAAATGCAAGAGGTGGTGGCATGAGGCCTCAAGCATTTGACCCTAGCGTACCTTCCTTAGCTTTTTTGAAATAAATTAATTGGTGATTAGAATGAGATTACTAAAGAGATAGCATTTTAGGGCTCTAATAATCACTCAAAGAAAATGTATAATTGGCAAGATCAAGCTAGTAGAAAAGTTATAAGGAGAAAGAAGCATTTGTTGTTTCTCCCATGGAACAAACAAGCAATTTCATAATCTTAGACATGAAACAAGTAAATTTTACCACAAACATCCATAGCATGAATAAAATGGGATTTCTACTTCACCAAGAATAATCAAGTCCAAACCCCTAGTTGAATCATTTCCACCATGAAAATGCCAAAATATACCACCATAAAGCTCTCCCAGAGATGCGCACTAGTTATTTCATCCAATGACCCTTAAGGAAATTGAAAATTTCAAATCACCACTTGTGTGTGATGAGTTATGATGAAAATGAATGTCATTTTATGTTTGTTATACACCTTTTAATTATTTTAAGGTCAAAGTATGGGAGTTAGAACCTAGCCAATTTACTACAAAATTACATTTTTTACCAAAATAAATTCAATTTGCATCTAAATGGGCCTCCAAAGGTGGCGCCATTCCCTCCTAGGGTGACGTTGGAGCCTCAAGTGTGGGACATTTGGCAAAGGGGATGGCAGTTAGACCTCAGAAGGCCTTAAATTTGCCCTGCATTGCCAGAAATAGCCTCATGGAATGCCTCCAAGGTGACAACCCAAGTGGAAACAAGAAGAGTGATGTCTAGGGTTTAGGAGGTGGCGTCCAAAGACCTCCCAAGGCCAACTTCAGTGGGAGGAGCATGAGGCCTTAGGTCTAGGTCTTCCACCAGTGCCTCTAAAATGTCCCTTCCTTCATTTGATTTACAGAGATCTTAGGAGTCTCTTCTTACCCCTAGGTGGGGTTTCAACATCCATTTGTGGGCTTTGAGCCCCCATGAGTTGAGCTAATCATTCCCTCCTATGTACTTGTCCACTGGGCAAAGTCCTACAAAAAACAACTTTCATCGCCCTCTAGGGGTTCATAAGTCCACCGAGGATCATATGTAAATCACATCCAATAATTAATTACTGAGCATGTGCATCAAAATCCCCTTAACCCCAAACAAATGCTCAAAAGGCGTTATGCAATTTGACCAAGTTAGGTTTGGAGAAGGCCTCGAGGGGTGTCCTATTGAGCTAACCTCTCTTAAGTTTGGGGTGTTTCCCAAATAGAATCTAGTCAAAGTCATGTAAGTGTATGGTGGCATGGGGTGCATGTGATACTAGGGAAATGTAGAGTCTTACCACAATGAATGATGATACTTTGTGAGCTGCACCTTATCATGGATACAATTGTTTCCTAATACATTCATTGCCATTTATTCTTAGCTTTATTTCTTTTGATCTTTTGCTTTTGTGGTACAAGGGAAAAATTGAGGGAGCCTTGTCCTAGTTTGATGACTAGAGGTGACAGCGTTATCTACAAGAGGCCTCATGGAAGTAGAGGTGTGTAATGAGACCCCCTTTCTCTTATCTATGCAACCAAGAGCCATTACACTGGTTTGAGTGACAGAATGGGGTGGTAATGTCATACCTTCCCATGCCCATAGTCATAATAGAAGCTAGAGCTCATGATGAGACCTCCTATCCATCAACTAGTACCTTGAGTGTTTATGTTATCTTGTGGACCCCGTTTTCTTACTGAGATTTCCTTGCTTTCTAAAGGGTGATCCTTGGGCGGAGCATCTTGAAGGTTTCAGATTTGGCTTTTTAACTCTTGCCAACTACTATTACCCTCTAGGCCTTTATCCCATTCTTCCCATGGTGGGATTACAACCCTTCTAGTGTAGCCATCCAATGCCCAAACAAGGAAAGGGAAGATGGAAGGAAAAGATGAAAAGTGGTGGTAAGTATGGAGGAACAAACGATGACTCTTCAAGATCCACCTAGTGGCAACCCATCCTAAGGGATATCAACTTACTACGACATCACCTTCCGAGGTTTGAGCGAGGGCAAAGAGCATAATTTCAAGCAAGCGTCCATGAAATAAAGAAAGATTCAATACAACATGTTCAAGTGCTTGAAAAATCAGTGATACATACCATGATACGGACGCTCATTACCTCATGGAGCAAGAGTCCAACTGCCAGGACCCAGTGGTGTGATGGGCAGCTAGCTGCTTGGCAATATGGCTGGCTACTCATGAAAAGAGGGGCCTCCAGGAATATGTAGATGGATTAGGCTCATGGCACTCCACATGTCTAAAACACAGTGGGCATCGAGACCTGAAATCTCTTTAGTTATCCCTAGGCTAGGGGATAGCAAGATCCATTCATTTGGTGTTATCCTTGGTATTTCTCAGTCCTTTATTTTGTATTCCAGTTAAGATCCATTTCTGTTCAGATCTAACTGATGATATTTAGCTCAAGTTTCTGCATGTTACTTGTATTATTGTTATTTTCCTTGTGATGAAGGCCATTAAAGTTGATCATAGTCAGGAATCTATTTGCATGCATGATATAAAATAATTAAATACATCAAAACACAGCCAAAAACCTTGAAACGCAGTTAGAAACCTTATTAAACTCAACCAAAACCCCCAATGCATCAGAACTGCAGATAGATTCCTAGTGTTGACCATAGATATCTAGATTTGAGAGATTTGGGATACTACATGGTGGTGGGGTGAAGAAAAAGGCACCAGATTTCAAGGTTCACGAACAGTTTACATGCAAGCATTAGACAAAGTGGTCCATGATGAGCATCAATGTGATACCATATGGAGACAATTGAACCACTACATCAATAACAATCATGCCTTTGGGACTGACCATACAGATAGAATCAAAGGGAATCTAACTTCTCTCTTAGGGTGGTGGGTGAAAATGCATGGCGATGTTACCCCATGTGGTGGCAACATGGAATTGCGTGTAGTGAACACTTCTTCTTGAGAGAGGTGTTGGAGCACCTACAATTTCATCCATGGTGTCAAAAGAAACAGGTTGAATATAAACCAATCAAAGAGCTTGGAATATGTTCATTACAACTTGCAATTGTTGTCCCATTCCTGTGAGGAGGCAAAGGAGGATAAAAGCAGGAATACTTGGGACGGTCAGAGGAGGATAACTTGGAGGATGGAGTATTGGTTTTGGAAGGTGGAGCTCTTTCTTATGGATGATGATGATGATAAGTGTTGAGATGCCACCCCCATCTAGTGCCATGGTCCCTATGTCCAGGATTCCAGCTACAGTGGTAGGGGCTTCATCTTCAGTTCTGCTTCACAATTTCGTCCTTCTTTGGCTCCACTACTACCATGTGGAGGCCCATGCAGATGAGTGAGTGAGGTATGGGGAGGAAGGAATAGTAGACAAAATCATAGGATTTAAAATAATTGTTTCTCCTTTTCACTACTTTATATGTCATAAATGATAGATTCATAGTATTTAGAAACTAACTCGGTTTAATTGTTTTGGACCTTTGGGTCTTCATACTTCAATGTGTAGATGGCCTATTTTGTAACATAACTATTTGGTCATGTTGGCAGTTGATGGATAACTTATTTCGTTCCATAAGTTAATGGTCTACTCTCTATTATAGGGCTTAGAAATGTGTATGTTTGTTGTGATTGCTAGAATCTAGTTGGTTGATGCTTGAATGATTAATCATTAATGTACTATGGATATCATTTCTATCTTCATTATGTACAAATATGCATGTTTTCATACAATCCGCAACTAATTTGGCATTCTACATGTTTTATGATGCTCTGGCTCTATTTCGCTCCTCCCTGAAATTGAGGTGATGAGATGATATCGTCTAAAAGACCCCCAACTCTACTTGAGCACTACACTAAAGTACCTGATGCCAAAACAAGATCTGGCAAGGAGTTGAATCTTCAGTTACTAAACCACCCAACAGCCAAAATGCTACCTTGGGTGGAAACATCAATTGACCCAAGTCCCCCCTCATTCTTGGGCATGGTGAAAACATCCCATGGAACCAAGGGCAAGCCTTGATCCCCATCGTACTTGGACCAAAGATAAGTTCTCAAAATCTAGTCAAGTTGTCAGAACTGAGCCCTGCTGGGAAACCAACAACACATAATATCCATGAGAAGCCTAAAGAATGCAGCTAACAACAGTCAGCTTGCTAGAAAATATAAGATCCTTATAATGCCAAATATGAAGCTTGGTCTGCAACCTCTATAAACACTAATCCCCCATGGCCATTGGCAATAGCCCAACACCAAAGAAAATCCCCAACTAGCAAGCAATAACCCTAGGGGGTACATAATACCAAGCAATAGGAATTCAATCTAAGGGTGCATCCAATCCTACTAACCAAAAGTCTATTTTATGAGCACTAACAACGACACCTAAGGTAGAGAAAAAAGTGTTAGACAAGTAAGGACCCCATCAACAAAGGCCTTCTCTACCCTAATCAAGTGGAGAGAATCGTTAGTAACGTGGTTATTAACCATCTTAGAGGCGTCAAGGAGGAGAATGTATGAATCAACCAAAAATAGGGGACTCCAAGTAAGCCCGGAGCATCTTCTCTTAAGACAATATGGGGTCAAAAGGACATCCACGACAAATAGAGTGATGTGGGAGATCTGTTAAGTTTTTGAGCTTGATTTCTTATCTTGAGTTAATTCTTTTTATTTTTCTTCAACACTTTGATTCCGGCTTAATACACTTCAACAATACCAAATCATAGCCGAATAGCAATAACTATGTAGATAAGTAAGCATGCATCAACAACACATATATAGGGAAACCCTGTACAGGGAAAAAACCCTAGCAAGCGATATTCCTTTATTGCATTAATAATGTGTGATCACTTACAAATATCCACCATGAATGTTTTGCTCTTAAAGAGCATGCCAAGATATTTCTGACACGGCAAAGACCTAAGAACCTTTGTAAATACACCTTTGATATGCTTTGCCTCTATTGTTGATATACAACGAATCTTTGTTGATTGAGCTTGATTTCTTATGCGGATTAATTCTTTTATTTTCTTCAACACTTTGATTCCAGCTTAATACACTTCAACAATACCAAATCATAACCGAATAGCAATAACTATGTAGATAAGTAAGCATGCACATCAACAACACATATATAGGGAAACCCTGTACAGGGAGAAAAACCCCAACAAACGATATTCCTTTATTGCATTAATAATGTATGATCACTTACAAATATCCACCATGAATGTTTTGCTCTTAAAGAGCATGCCAAGATGACTCTGACCTGACAAAGACCTAAGAGACCTTGCTTAAATACACCTTTGATATGCTGCCTCTATTGTTGATATACAACACTGATATGCTGTTGATATATGCCTCTGATATGCAACCTCTATTGCTGATATACAACAATGATATGCTGCTTTGGTATGCTGCCTCTTTATCGCTGATATGCTCCTCTATTGCTTCTCCCTTAACTTGCATATCAAAACTGTATTGAAGAGAGGGGTCGACCTCTGCTTATATAGGCTGAAGAGGAGAAGAGGAGAGGCTCGAAATAGTAACTTGTTTGCATGCTTCAATCATAACTCAACTTCATACTTTAGTTCAAACTTAGAACTAGACTTGAGACTGGTATACTCTAGTTTGAAAATAGAACTAGACTTGAGACTTCAGTCACAACTCAACATTACACTTTAGTTCGAAAATAGAACTAGACTTAAGATTTCAGTTACAACTCAGCATTACACTTTAGTTCTAAAATAGAACTAGACTTAAGACTTCAGTTACAACTTAGCATTACACTTTAGTTCTAAAATAGAACTAGACTTAAGACTTCAGTTACAACTCAGCATTACACTTAGTTCTAAAATAAAACTAGACTTGAGACTTCAGTTACAACTCAACTCTTTACAATGCAATTCGAAATTTCCTTGTCATCCGATAGCATACCATAGTGAGACACTCTCAGATACTGTCCAGAAATACCCCACCTATGACAAGGAAATGTATTCTATTATACAAGCTTGTCATCAATGGAAACATTACATTCTGGGAAAGGAGACAATCATTCACAATGATCACAAACCTGTGTAGTTCATACAGACATAGGGGAAGTTGCAGAACGACCGCCATTAGAAGTGGTTCACATACCTGTAGCAGTTCCATCTCAACATCAAGTATAAGACAGGGAGCACAAATCATGTCACTGACTGCCTCAGTCGACCTCCCGTGGCTGCACTTACCACCGTGCTCCATTCCTGTGGGCATGAGGCATTTGAGTGGCCCCAACTTTATCACAAGATCTTGACTTCGCCACCACCTATCAACTCTTGGGTACAGGCGCAAATGTCACCGATTTTCACATTCAAGACGGATTGTTATGCCATTTGGACCACCTCTGTGTTCCTGCAAGCGAGCGTGCAAAGCTGATTTGGGAGGCTCACTACAGTCGGATGGCAAGACATTTTGGCGTGGAGAAAATTGTGGTCGTTCTAGAGAAACATTTTTATTGGCCAAAACTTCGACACGACGTCAGGAAGTATATCAAATCTTGTACTGCCTGTGCCATTACCAAGCCAACCATCAAGAAGAAAGGCTTATACACCCCTCTTCCTACTCTAGAGAGGCCTTGGGAATCTATTTCGATGTATTACATGTCTGGCCTTCCATCCACCAAGCAAGGCAATGATTGCGTATTTGTGGTCGTTGATCGGTTTTCAAAAATGGTCATTCTCACAACTTGCAAGAAGAGCATTACAACAACAGATACTGCCAAGTTATTCCTCGAACGAGTGTGAGTCCTATTATCCACTGAGTTGCACTAGCTGGATTTGAAGATGAGTCGCTAGAGACTGAGCAGACAGATGCTCAGAAGTCAGAGTTCATAGATTCAATAGGTCTTTTTAAAGACCACCTTTTTCCGCATTTCCATCACTCCGATGCATTGTAATAAATGACTTGAGCATGAAAGTTGTAAAAGACCATTGACCACCTAAGACCTGGGTACGAGCATGTACTCTAGAGTGTTTTTTTCACTTGTTAATTGATTTTTCCCTACCTTAGTGAGTGATTAATAATTTCTAAGTTTTTTCACTCAAGACTGACTCCAAAGCTGGAGTATGTGTTGGTGGTTAGGCTTTGACATGGTATAATCAATGTCTAGTGTCTAAATGTATATGAGTTCATGCTAGGTCATGTCTATTGAGTCGTATGGAAATTGTGCTAGGTCCCGATAGGTTTTTTTTAATGTTTTAGTGAAATAATAAATTTATCGCAAAACATAATTTTTTTAATGTAAAGTCAATAAATTGTAAAAATATGACATTAATCATTGTCAGATGCCATGTTTGTGCTCGTTTTCTAAGCCAAAACACCCTTTAGACCCCTATTCCCCTTTTGTCTAGGCAAAAAAGTGATTTTAATCACTAAAAAATGTATTTATCTCGAAAAAAGATGGAAAATGGCCATTTAATTAAATTCCTTAAATTTTAGGAGAAATGCTAAAAGTTAGGAAACATGTGGGGGACATGTTTTTCCTCGGTTTTCAATCAACTCAGAGCTTGGGCGAGTTCACTGGAGAGGAAGGCGACTTGTTTGATGAGGTTTACAAGGGAGATGATCCCTAAGCCAAATTCGACCCTCTCTTGCTAGGTGGCGCATTAGGGAGAGATGGTGCACATCCCTATGTTGACACTCACCCTCACACCCTAGTTCCACTCCATCTCACTCCTATTCACTCTCATTTCGCTCCACTCCACCTCACTCTATCTCCCCTTTACTCTATGCGCCACTCCCTCATCACTTGTGCATCTCCTCATGCACTAGTGCATTCTCTCATGGGAATTGTCACTTGGAATGTAATAAATAGAAGACGATCCCTCTCATTTTAGCTAGTTGGAGTTTGGGCGACCTTGCTATTCATTGTTGTAATATCTTTCTATATTGGAATAAAAAGACTTTGAAGGTCATATATTGGTGTTTGGTGCTCATTTGTGGATGGATGTTGGACATAATTTGAGGTGATGTTGCTTTGATTTATTGCATGTATCTATTGTTTAATTTCGCTAATCATAGGGATAGTGTTATCTTATTGGAGTGGATTCTTTAGCTTATTTTCTTTCTAATCCATTTGTTTATCTATATTTGAATGCTTACATTGCATATCTTGTTTTTGTTTAAACTAATGTGCAATTGAGGTTTCTTGTGTAGTAAACACCAGGTTTACAGGTATTTGCAAGTGTTCTTTGTAGCATGCAGGATCCAATCCTTGGAGAAGCAAAGGAGCTAGTTTGCATCTAGTGTTTGTCCAAGAATTCGAAAGAAGACGTCCTCCCTCTTCCTCACACCAAAGGGACCCCATAGCCCAAAGAGTTCCACGCTCAAGCAAAGGCTCCGAAAATCACAAAATTTCTTCTTCCTCCCTCTTTATTTGGTTGCATGTCAATTAGATGTGTTTTGAAATATCAATTTTAGCATCTATTGTTGCATGCATAAAGTCTTAGATCTAGTTTCAATACTTTCCCATTTAAAAGAGTAGATCTAAGCTAGTTTTGGTGCAATTTTCTATAATTTTTTTATCTAAATCTTAAGCTAGAAAGTTGCTTTATTTTACATTGTAGATCAAGCTAATTAGTGGTTTTATGCTTGCTGTTTTGGGACAGCAAACAAAAACACCTAAAAGAGTTTATTTAGGTTCATTTAAAGCATAAAAAAGTCTCTAAAAAATCACATTTTTATTTAAAGAAAATTTCAGAAATTTTGGTTAAGTTTTTCCAAGTTTTAGTTTAGTCTTTTAAATTGTTTCTCATCATATTCTAATCACTTTCTTTGCTAGTTTTTAGCAGGTCCATCAAAAAACAAGGGGAAACTCTGGCGAAATTGAGGCTAAAGTGAAGAAATTTGAGCCCAAGTTGGAACCCTTGAAGATTAGGACCTTCAAAGAGCCTTTTGTAATAGTTTGCATTAGTTTAATCCATTCTATAAGGGTCTATAAGTTCAAAAATGGAGAAAAGAGAAGTCAGTTCTCGTTGTAATAGGATTAATAAAAGCGGAAATTAAACACACACAACCCTCAAATCTTGCATGCACTTAAGCTTAAAAGTAATTTCAATCTTTATGCATGATTAGCTTAGATTTTACTTTTTGCTATCAACAATAAAATCTTGCAAAAGTTTATTTTCAGTTCAAGTTTTTTGCAAAGTTTCATTTTCAGTTTCAAGCAATTTTCAAAGTTTATTTCCTTTTTTGCAAAGTTAAAATAAACCTTCCCCGCAATTACCGGTGTATGCTCTGAACCCTTGCGAGCCTAGCTCAATCTTGGGATTCATCAGAACCGAAATTGTTTGTGGGGAGTAGTTTAATTAGGGAAATCTCAATAGTTGTTGCTTCAATGTGCGGGAAAACGCCTAAGGGGAGTGTGTGAAGTCAGACGGGAACTTTGAGCTCTAGGTTCTCCCCATGTTGGACATCCGACACCCTTAGTGAACTTACTGGTGAGGCCCTGGGGCTTCAATAAGTTCTTCGCAAGTTTCCAAACAAAGAGGTAGCCTCTAAAGAGGGCACACAATCTCTCATTAATCTACCTTTAACTTACCTTAATAAAACACGCGATCAACAAACTGCCCACGATACTTTTAAGGCATTGGTACTATGGATTTATCTTTATGTATGTGAGCAGTGTATTTCATTCATGTGTGATTGTCTAACGAATTTATCATATCTTGCATAAATTGTATCCTACTTGGTTTATGCATGTATCTTTTATGGACAAATGCTTTACATGAGTATCTCAAATGATGAATGATAAGTGTTGAATGCATATGTTTTATTTTGCAATAAACTCCTAGAAGTTGTTCTTTTGCTTAAAATGGTTTAAAGAGCCTTAGTATTTTGTTAGGGACTAGTCCCCTTGGTTTCGCTAAGAGTTGTCCTAGATGGAGGAATTGAGGATCATGTGACAACACCTTGACTCGAGACTTGCCCCCAAGGACACACTAAGTGGATTGAAGTTTTCTTCCACGATAGCCCAAGTGTGTATAAAGCGACAACAGGTCCATTTTGGGATACCACAGACCATCATTCCCGATCGGGACAACCGGTTCCTCAACACATTTTGGTCGAGTCTCTGGTCATTGTTAGACACCAAGCTCACTAAATTCACTGCCTTCCACCATCAAACCGATGGCCAGACATAGGTCGTCAATCAGATGATTTTGCACATCTTGCGCATGTATAACTCTAAGCATCCGCGTACATGGGATGGGAGTCTTCCCTATGTTCAACATAACTACAACAGGGCTCTCCATAGCTCCAACAACCATAGCCCATTTCAGGTGGGGCTGGGATTCCAACCCTTGGGTCCCATTGATGTTGCACTACCTCTTGCAACCACACAGACAAAATACTCCCATGTTCAATTCGCGGTCGACAAAGCCACCAGATTCATTGAGTAGATTCAACACATCTGCCAACAGGTCCATGAGATTTTGCAGAAAGCCAATGCTAAGTACAAGCAACGCCATGATGAACACTGGGTACCACACAAGTTTCAGGTGGGAGACAAGGTTTGGTTACATTTGCAAAAAAAACGCCTTATAGGGCCCCATTGGAAGCTCCGTCCACTTCGCTATGGGCTTTACACTATCACCAAGCCTGTGAGAGACAATGTTTTTGAGCTCAACACTCCCCTCTTCCTTGGTTTGCACCCAATGTTCAATGTGGGCCTCCTTCGACCATATTTTCCACCATTATTGAACACCTCAGAGATCACAAAGCAATTGACACCAACTGAGCTCAACCTTGACTGCATGGAACAAACATCCACTGATTAGATAGTGGACACATAGGTCAAGGGCACTCGCCATCAAATGATCCAGCTTTATCAGGTTGTCAAGGCAGGGCAGCTTCTGCACCAAGGCAAATGGCTCACCCAGGGCCAAATTCAGCAGAAATTTCCTCACCTGATAGGGGCACTCAACGCAATGGAGACCATTGCTTCCTAAGGGGGGAGGACTGATCCAGGTGGATATTGGTGGCCACCCACCTATTCCAACTGGCTCATTTTGACAGTTTTAGTTCATCACGTTCTTATGTAATTATTTGTAATTGTGGGTTCTACACTTTTGAGGCTGTCTGAAGCCCTACACAGCTTCCAGATGGAGATTGGTGGCTGCCCACCTCATCCAACTGGCTTATTTTGGAAGCTTTCATGCCAATACATCTTTTTGTACTTCCAGGGTTGTTTTTGTTGGGTATGTGTTATATTCTTTGCATGTGTGTGTGTGGGCGCATCAGATAGGACAACTGCGTTTGACGATCCCTCGTACTAGTGCTCTGTTTGTGCCGTGTGCACCGGGCGCTTTCCTAGGGGAGTCTCAGGGGGGCAGGTATGCCCCCCTTGGTTACGTGCAACGTTCGAGGCAGTGCCCCAATTTTTTTTTTTGGGCGGTTTTTGCTATTTTTAGCGGATTTTGCTATTTTTAGCGGTTTTGTAAATTAATCCCGGATTAAGGGATTAGAGTTTTGGTATCTACGGAATATCTAAAAACATTGTATATATATTGTATAGTGAATGGTGAAATTTGATATAATGAATATAAGAAAAGTTTTCCCAGTTGAGGGTTTCCGGTATAAATCTCTGTGTACTATGTGAATGAGCCATTGATTAAACTCTGTTTTGCTTAAGAATCTATATGCATTTCTTTACTTCACAGGTTTAAAACTTACAGTTTTGAGGCCCTAAACTTTGGCTTGCCATAGTCAAACTATAGACGGAGTCAAAGTTTGACGACATAATGTGTAGTTCT
>SNQJ01S0167171.1:0-20907 GCA_010110895.2 Picea sitchensis | reverse complement strand
TTTTCCCGAGTGATGAAATAATTTGTGCTTTCATACAAAATTAATCATTTAATCCTAAAGAAATCATATCTATTGAAGATGATAAATTTCCTAAAGGATTGACTCCTCTCGAAATTTCATTTTCATTGAGTGATGTAGGAAACAAAGAGACACATAAGGAAAAGGAAAGTGGGTGATACCATTTCCTTGAACCTTGGGACACCCGAATCTCCAAAGATTGTTAAACTAGGTGCCCAATGTTCTGATGAATAAAAGGCAAAATTCACTGAGCTACTCAGTGAATTTCAAGATGTGTTTGCAGGGTCATACGAGGATCTTCGTGGTTTTGATATCGATCTCATACATCATGTCATTCCTATCAAGGAAGGGGTAAAACCAATTAGTAAAAAACAAATACCTATTAAATTTTCACTCGAAGCTATTGTTAGGAAAGAGTTGGAAAAATTATTGAAAGTTGGTATAATCTTTCCAGTTAAGTATTCTGAGTGGGTTTCAAATATGGTCCCTGTTTGGAAGACTACTAGTCATATCAGATTATGTGTTGATTACCATGCATTGAACAGAGCGAGTGTCAAATATCATTTTCCTCTCCCTAATATGGAAATTATTTTACAACAGGCTGCAAGTCACAAATGATGTCCTCACTTGATGGATTTTCTAGGTATCATCAAATCAAGGTAAAGAGGACTGATATATATAAAACCACATTTACTACACGTTGGGGTGCATTTTATTATGAACGCATGCCTTTTTGCTTGTCTAATGCAGGTGTATCTTTTCAAAGAGCTATGCAAATAGCTTTTGATGATCTCATCGGTAAATTATCCAAGTTCATCTTGATGATTTGATTGTCTATACAAAGAATCGGTTGGATCATTTTGGTCATCTTAGAAGAGTTCTCATGTGATGCAGAAAATTTGGCATTTCTTTAAATCCTTCCAAATCTATTTTTGGTGTCATGAAGGGAAATATCCTCGGTCATATTGTTTTTGATTCAGGAATAAGCATTGATCCTGAAAAAGTTATTGTGATTCTAAACCTTCCTGCCCCCACCTCCAAGAAAGAAGTCCAAACCTTCATGGGAATTATCAATTTTGTCTGTAAGTTTGTTCCTAATTTCACTATCATGGTTAAACCAATTCATAATCTTTTGAAACAAGATCATTATTTTTCTTGTACAGATGACGTCGAAAATGATTTCCTTAAGATCAAGAAAACAATCAGTTATGCATCGATTCTGGCGAAACCAGATTTTGAGACAGATTTTATCAAATATAGCAATGCCACCGAGGAAGAAATTTTTGCTATCCTCTTACAAAGTGATGACCAAAAAAATGAAAAACATGTAACATACATGAGATAGAGTTTATCAAATGATGAAATCGAGTACTCTTATATTGAAAAAAAATGTTTTTTCTCTTGTTAAGGCTATAAAAAAATTTCACCACTTTATTTTAGGAAAACATACACAGGTAAGAGTCCCTTTGCTTGTTGTCAAGTTTCTTCTCTCACAAACTTATCTTTCAAGAAAAATTGCACATTGGCTTGCCAAAATTCAGGAGCATGATTTAACCATCATGACTTCAAAGACAATCAAGGGATAAGACTTATCCCTTCACTTAGCTTAGCACCTTGAACCAAGTGAAGAACTTGACGATCAGGACAATCCTCTTTCATCTCTATTCTATATTGAAAATCAAAATGCTTCTATAGTTGAGCATCCTTGGTATAGAAATCCGGTGTATTACTTGCAGCATAAAAAATGCCCAAATAACTTAGATCGTCACCAGAGAATGAGACTTCACCTTGAATCTTCCAGGTATATAATTTTAGGATAATTTTTGTTTAGAGGGTATGTTGATGGTGTATTACTTCAATGTGTGAATGATGAAGAAGCACATAAATTGTTATATGAAATTCATGGATCATTAGTTTCTGTCATTCACATTGGTGGCCATTTTTCTGCGAAATCTATTTCCTTTAAAATCATAAGAAATGGTTACTATTGGCCTTTGATATTTCGAGATTCCTATAAATTCGCAAGATCTTGTGATAAGTGCCAAAAATTTGTTTGGAAAGAACATCTTTATTCCATGCCTTTACAACATGTCCTCTCGGATTTCCTTTTTTCTAAATGGGGCCTAGACTTTATTGGTCCTATCAATCCTTCGTCTTCCGCAAGGCATATTTTTATTTTGACAACCATTGATTACTTTACTAAATGGACTGAGGTTGTCCCTCTTAGACATGCACGGGATGAGCAGGTAATTTCTTTCCTATAAACTAATATCTTTTCTAGATTTGGCATTCCATTAGAGATCATTACGGATAATGGCTTGGCCTTCATTTCTGCAAGGTTGACTCAATTTCTGGTTAAGTTAGGGGTCAAACATTTCACTTCATCTTCTTACTAGCCCCAAGGAAATGGGAAAGAAGAGTCCACTAACAAGAATCTGGTTAAGATCATTAAGAGGACCATAGAGGATAAACCTCGCCAGTGGCACACATGTCTCACTTACACTCTCTGGGTAGATCACACAACCACCAAGGAAAGCATAGGTTGTACTCCCTTTAATATTGTATATGGTCAAGAGGCTATTATTCCTACTAAGCTGGAGCTTTCCTCATTATGTTTGATGTTACACATTGAAGAATTAAATTCTTCCTATGTTCCCCAAAGGATAAATGCATTGTTATCCTTGGAAGAACAAAGGAATTTCACCCTAGAGAACATAAAGAGAACACAACAAACTATGAAAGTATTTTAACAGACGAGCGAAATTTGTTGAATTAAAGAATGATGACAAATTCCTACTATGGGACTCAGCCCATGCTAAGAGAGGAAGACACTCTAAGTTCCAAAAACTATGGCTAGGTCCTTTCAAAATTGCTTTTATCCTAGGTGCAAACTCGTATCTCCTAAAGGATTTGGAAGAGTGGTTGTTCTCATACAATACTAATTGTTCCCACTTGAAACATTATGTGGAACCAAATTTATCGTTAAACGCTTGTAAAAAAATGACTGTTGTATATAGTCTTTTGTTTTACTGTTTTCTTTTTACTTTGGTTTACTGAATTTTCAATTTTGGTTGTTTTGTTTTCGTGATTATCATAAATAAAGTTTGGATCAGTTTTTCCATAATAATGTCATTCTATAGATATTGTTTATCAATGGAAAATAAGATACACAAAGTTGTCATGATGTCCTCCTTTCAGACATTGCTGAAATTGCTTTTTGCTTTCAACACTATTGTAGGATAGTTGATTTTGTCTTCTTCCTTGTTTCTGCTATCCCTTTCTTCCCTCCATCCTGAGATCCAAAGAACATATCAGAAACATTATCCTTGAAACTTTAAGAAGTATTATATGTTACATGTTCAAATGTTATGCATACGGGATCAAACCCCCTCATACGTACCACTTTCCATACGTTATTCCCAAAATCTTGTCTCATTATTTCCCTTAAACCATCTTTTTCCCCATGTTGCATAACTATTCTTTTCAGCAGTTTTTCTATCATCTACTTCCACTGGTCTGTGAAACCAAACATACTGAGTTCAGAATCTGTTAGAAACAGGTTTCCCTGTGGAGTCGCCAGTTTGTTGACGCCCATAAGCACAACGTAATACCCCTCCCTGTAAATGGGTTGCAAAGCCTTATTATTTATATACACATATATAATAATATACTAGATAGGTGGGACCCCCTTGTTTAAATCATGGTGAAAAAGAAACACTTCTCTTAATTGCGTGCATAACAACTTTACGAAGCATATTACAGTTTGAGAAAAACATAAGAATTCAAACAAGTTTTCACATGCAATCAATGATGATAAGGGATGGCAATTTAAAAGTCAAAGGAAAGTTTTGAAGTCACAAGCACTTTGGTTATAACTATTATACATCTATGACTAAAATTCGGACTTCAACTCACACACACATTGGTTATGACATATTGCATTCATGGCTTATTGTGTTATGGTTCTGCTTATGTTTGGTGGACAATAGTTATGGTTTATGCAATTGTTTTGAGGTCAATTTGATCCTTGTAAATTTGAGCTTGTTAGAAATGAATATGGGACATATTATGTTATGGTGCCGGTATAAAACTATGGTATAGGAGGGTTTTTGTTTCAATTTGGAAAAATGGAAGTGACATGTTGGATTTTGTATGGTTGATTAATGTGTTTAATGAAAGTTTGGATATGCTCCATCTTAGTTATGGTTGATAACAATTAATGAGAGGGTGGAGAAGCGACGTGCATTTACTGCACGCCATTCTTACCACACCTCAAGCTCACCACCCTCACTTTGTCGCTCATTTTTGGTTTCTCTGGTTAGTTTGCCTCTGTTTCGCTCGGTCGTTGGGAGAATAGTGGTGGTATTTGGTTCTTTTCAGTGCTTTCCTCACAGGTATGGTGACTCTCGCCCTTCCATTCATCATTGTAATTGTGCTTTGGATAGAATCTATGTGTTGTCTCTTAGAATTCACATACATGGTGTTTTCTTTCTGAAAGAGACAAAGGTTGAATGTATGTTTTTTCTGTACAATGGATGTTGGTTGGTGTTTTGATTATTGCAAGTTGGGATTTGTTTAATACTCCTTCATGTTGAGTTTATTTGATTATGGTTGCGCTCGGGGTGAATGAATGGTTGTTGTTTCTCCTTGTTGTTGATAAAATTATGGAAATTATGTTTTGTTATCACCCACGTCCCACGATAGAACCCTGGAGGGTTTTTATTGTAAACAAAAGAGATAGTCGGTTCTAGGTTCTTTTAATGTAGCATTTTTACCTCCTTCTCTACTCATGAGAGGCTTGCTTCCCTATCGAGTTTCCATTTCACAGTTTGAATGTCTGCAAAGTCGGGTTATTACCTAGAAACCACCTTGGAAACGACTATGTTAAGCCTTGTTGTAAAATTGTTGGAGATTTTGGTTTCATTTTACAAACCCCGCTTGTAGAATTGTCTCACCCACCCGACCATTCAATCCTCGTTCTTCCTTGTCGTGACTGTTATAAAATCAAACTTATTTTTTGAAATGGTTATGTGTTGACCCAACAATAGAGATATTTTTTACCTGCATTGGATCTTGATTCATTGGTTCACTACCTACGGGGGTTTTGGTCAATTCTTTTTAAGGTTGTATAGTGAATAAATGAAAGAGCACCAGGGTTTTGAACCCAACTTGCCACATAGCTTATTGAAAGTGGTGATACTAGTCTCGTATGTTGAAGAGTGTCGACTTATGTTACACTTCATTGTCTACTTGATGCGGTCTGGTGTTAATTGTTGGAATGATTATGTTGATGGTTTATCGTATAAAAAATAATTTTGCAAAGAAAAATAAATAAAATTGCATAGTGGAAAGAATTGGTTATAATGGTTTTGGCTCAATAATATTTGGATTCATTTGTTTTTTGATAAAAGGAAATGGTAAACAACTACTAAATGGAAGGTCTCAAACCCAGACCATTGTGCAACATTTAAAATTGGTATGTCTATAAATTGTGTTGTTGTTCGATCAAACATATATGAAGAAAAAGTGGAAATTAAATGGTTGAGTTTCACGGTCTTGGAGTTATGTCTTGGGTTTGATATGGAATTTGTTGTGTCTTTAACCTTGAGATTGCTTATAGTTAAAAATGTTTTCTTTGGTAATCTAGGATGTATCATTTTAAAGAACGAATGTTATTTCATATAATGGAACAATATCCATCTCATTTCTCATTCATTATATCACTTTTTTCTCCTTACAAGCCCACCTTCTTCCCAAATTTACTTTAATTCCTTGTTCTGTTATTTTCAATTTCATTTTAAAAGAAGGAAAAGGAAGGGACTGGATTTTGAAATTTGGAAATGGAAATATTGGTTTTATGGAAGTTGCATATGTGTTTTATTGAACAATATGCACTGGTGGTTCTCATCCATGCTACCATTTTTCATTCATTATAAACCCCTCACCTTCCCAATAACCCTATCATTCCATGTTCAATAGCAATTAATTATGGATTTGAGTAGTATTATGAATGGATTAATTGCATGTGCTTATGTTGTGAATGATAGAGCCAACCTTTGATTTTATTTAGGTTGGTTTGATGCATGGACTGTTAAGAGTTTTCATAACTAATTGGAACATTTCTTCAGGATGAGTTTCTTCAGCAGGGGCAGTAATGGCAGAGGCAATAGAGGCGGAGGAAATTAGCAGAGGGGTCATATAAGACCTCAGTTTTCCATACATTTTGATGTTGATCCACAAGAATTGAACCATCTTTTCCAAGCTGGGTTCTTCAACCTAGTTGGCCATGGGATCCTCCATCCCTGACCTCAAAGACCTCCCTTCCAAGAAAATCAAAACTTTTGTGGTATCTGAGTCCCTCCTCATGTATCAATTCAACCAAAATCTCCTACCAACGATGGTTGGAAAGAGATTGACCACAAGTCTGTTGTTCATCATCATGGTTGGCCTCCTGCTTATTTTTCATTACCCCCTCCGCCACCACAAAAGAATCAAATTTCCCAAGTTAATCATGTTGTCTCACCCGTGCAGTCATCTCATGATAGTAAGAGATTGAAAACCGATATTCTCAAGCCTATGCAACACAAAGTAAAAGGAGTATCCACTCCCTCCAACTCATTCAAAGAGTCTTCCAAATCTGTGTCCTCCCGCATTCATATTAAGGATGATTTTTCTCATGTTATCAGTGTAGTTCATCCTAAAGGTTCCAACCAGCCAAAGGTTGCCACAGAAAAATCAAAAGGGGACAACAGTGAAAAGAGGTCAAACGCCTCTCACAATAAATATGGTTTTTGATGATGATTAATGTTAATTTTTATGTAGAAGACAATATTTTTACTTTGACGAAGTTTTGGACAGCAAGCATATATTTAGGCAGTTTTTTTGGATAGTATGGATATAATGCTATTTTGGATATGATCATATTATATTTTGTTGATATTTATATATTTGATTATAAAAATGAGCACGAGAGTTACAAGGAGGATATTTGAATCAAATGATTGAGTTGATATTTCATGTTTGATGACTATTAAAAAGAAATAATTGGGAGTCACAAGGGGTCCCACCAATTTAGTCATTATTAATTAGACCCCTATTTATATATACTATTATTATTTGTCTCAACTAATTAGTTAAGTTAATTTGGCTTCACTAAAGAAAGGTAGTTGAACTACCATAACTTATTGAGAAGGAATAAAAGCTCAACGAGATGAAGAGACAAGAGGAGAGAATAGAAGGAGAACTACAGCCATAATATTTTCTCTATACTAGTGAGATACTTTCAACTTTCATTCATTTTGAGTTTACTAGAAGGCTTAACCCTCTTGATGACAACAGGGTCTTATTGAAGGCAACATGATTAAAAAAAAACTGAATCACATATTTCAACAGCTTGTTTTAAAGGTGTACGATTTATCTTTGGTAGTTTGTGTATTCTTGTTTGTTTATGAATTGAATTTCATGAATGATAAGAATATCTTGCATATTCAAGTGACATCATTTTGTGGCAAGCTGATCCAAATCTTTAACTTCAGTTGTCTTCTTGTTGTCAGAGTCTTTTTGTATGGTGTCCATCGAAGGCTTCTAAATCTAACTTTGGTCCCTACCCTCATAGAGGTTTGTAAATAGAACTCAGTTTTGTATCTCAGAATGAAATAAATGAAACCATATTAATGTTTCAGTCTCACACATGTGTTTTAATGATCTGGTTCATTGTTTTTCTTTTATCTCCATGTACACATTTGTGTAATTTTTGCACACACTCATGTAACTTTGTTTAAGTTTATTTCCTTTGCACTGTTATATATAACATATAAAAACCAACCTTGATCCTTTGTACTTAATACTTGTGGATTAAGTGATTGTTTTTTAGGCTATAAACCCTGGGTGACATTCCCAACTATCTTGTCTTAGCCCTACAAGATCTGAAAATGCTTGAGTAAGGTTTTCCATACCTTTTCCTCAACATACACCAACACATATAAACAAGTTTAGTTCCATTGTCATGTGATTGATAGAATTAAATATGTCTTTGGAAAAATGATCTTTCATAATTGCAATCTTTCATAAATAGAGTCTTATAACAGAGAATAATGTGAACCATCCTCTTGGTAATACTTCACTTCTAAACTCTACAATAATGGTGACTTGACAATGATTCAATGATTCAAGATATAAAATCCTTACTATCTTAAATTTCACTCATAAATAACAATAAATTAAGAGCAATTAATTGGTATATGAGCGCATATCAATTTCATGAAGCTTGTGGTTGATGAGCCTTAACATTTCACTTGATAGTCAGATATCATCAAATAGAATTGATTCTTCAGTTTGTTGTTATTGATGTATAGTCAAATATTTAATGCTTGATTATTATGAAATGCACATGGTAAATGAATGACATCCTATGATTACATTTCATGCTCTTAATGAAACATATTTACAATTTCATGATTCCATGGTTGATATTCATTTGAGCTATTGAAGTTGAGCAAGTTCATTTCTTCTCTATTTTCCAAGCATAACAAGAATATTTGTTTAATAAACATATCACTTGAAGCTTGTTGAATCTAGAAACAACTTGCACATATTAACTTGTTTTATATCATTGAGAGTGAGTAAAAGTTGCTAGTTATCTTAGTCAATCTAGTTTGAGTAACTCTCCACTACTACAATTGATTGGGAAAGATAGACTCATAGGGATTTCCCCCTAGGCTAAGGCAGTTTAGTTTCATTAGTCTATAGTGTGTGGAAAGGATATTGAGGTGATTGTGGGTAAATTGCATGTAGTGCCTCTAGGATTTTCTATCAAGGTTGACACATTTCCTCCTAGGGTACAGTTTGAGAGCTAACATTTTTGGTGCCACTTCCAAAGATAAATTATGTTTCCTGGGTTATCTAAAGTTTGGATTCAACATAATTTTGGTGAGTAGGATTTGAAAGTTTTCATAAGTTAACTCACCTAGTGACTCAATAGAAGGGAATAATCAAAATTCCCTTACTTATTTTAGAGGATGGTTTCTTGTAGGGTGAAGCAAACATTATTTATTGGAATTTGATTGTTCACCTTGGTGACCCCACTTTTGGTTGAAGTTGTGAAAATGTCACCTTGTTATTTCCATGAAATCTTTCCTTGCTTTGATTTTAGAAAAAATGATAGATATTCTAATTACATACATTTATCGTGTAAAGAAAATATTCCAAAATTTGACAATGAACCCTTTCATGCTACACAATGGATTTTTTCATTTTTGGAATATGTTTGAAAGCATGGTGTAGTACACAAAGACATATTGATCGTGTTATTTTATGTTTCCTTGGATGGAAGAGAAAAATCTTGGGTGAGATATGTCATTATTCCTAGGTCAATACCATCCTATGAGGATTTTATGAAAATATTTTTAAATTGTTGGGGCCCTCCTTTGGAAGAAATAGATGAGGCAACTATTGAAAACCATGAGATTTAGGAAACATTTACTTTGTCTATTATTGGAAAATGAGGGTATGAAGTGAATTTAGATGAAACCTCTTATTATGAAGATGATGATTCCTCTATACCATATAGATGTGGAGTGCCATATTTATAGGCCCTTCGTATGGATGAAGCTAGAAAACAAAAGGAGGCATCCATGGCACACAACTCTCAAGATCATTTTAAGAACCAAGAACCACCTCTTAATGGTATAGATGAAAAGTCTATTATGGTCCTCTTGAAGAACATGAACACTTTGAAGAAAAAAATTATGATGGAGACCTTAAATAAGAACACTTAGATGATTGGATTGAACTCTTCCATCAAAGAAAAGAACAAACAGATGCTCTATTCCTTGAGTTTCAAAGGAATCCTTCTTTAGAGTTGGGGGATGAAATAATCAAGAAGATAGAAGAAAACAATGCCCTTTTGAACTTAATTGAGAAAAATAATATATGGATACAACTCATGATGAAGAATCACTTGACAACCCCATTGAAAATCAAGGATATGAGGATGAAAACCAATCATTTAGTGAGGACATTAAAAAGAGTCACTTCATGAAGAACATAATTCTAATAGTGACCAAGTATACAAGGAATGCATGGATGAAGAATAAGATCATGAAACCATCAAGGAGGAAGAATTAAGGAAAGATGGATTTATGAGGACGTGCCTTGATGGTGAAAATGACCAAAAAAAAATTGTATCCACATGAAGTTGAGGACTTAGTGAATGATACCCCTTGCCAAAATCTTGAGATTTTTTATTCATCCTTTGATGTTCTTGAAAGGGTAAACTTTGAAAGAGAATTGGTTGACTCTCCCTCATCCCATGAAAAATATAATGACCTTGGTGATAAAAATCAGGTTGACCTTATCCACATTGGAAGATATAAGTGGGATATAAATTGTTTTTACTTTGAAGGTGATCCCATTTATGACACTGATTCTAGGGATGAAAATGAGATTGATTAAATTTGACCTTATGAACACTCTCACTTTGGAATTTTTCTTGAAGAGATTGATAATCCAAATGTTGAAGAAAACAAAGTTTAACAATTATTAAAGGATTTAATTGGTCCTTCATTTTTTTCAGGAATTCAAGGGTATCCAAATAATTATCAAGATTGGAGATATAAATTGTCAACGGTCCATGGGCTTAGTGATTCACTTGCTTTACACATTTCATATTTCATTGATGTTATTTCAAAGTTCAAAATTAATCATGAGAATTTGGTGAAGGAAAGATCTAATTACTTTTAGATTTCTTGAAAATATTTCTTTAGATTTGCTCTCCTCTTTGTGAAAAGGTTAAGTGTGAAAGGGTTCTTAAGTATTCCCTTCCTTATGTCTTATAAAGAGTACCCTTGACCTATGATTATCCTCATCCTCCTTTCTTATCTTTGATGTGTTCCCCTTTCTTACCTTTAGTCAAGAGAAGAAGTAAAATTGACCATTTCCATGTAGATCCCAACTGGAGTAGCCTTCACAACCCTTGTTCCTCAATGATTTCAAAAGTAAAGTCAATAGGTTGACCCACTCCTATGATTACATTATCTCTATTGAGCTTTGGATGGAAGAATTTTGTGGAGGTATTAATCAACCTAGGTGTAGTGTGGGCCTTATACTTCATGATTATACTCTTACTTTGGTTCCAAACTTAGAAGTGACTGAAATTCTCCCTGATATCCACATAATCTTTGGTAAATCCTTGTTTTGGTTTAGAACCAAATACAAGGGAAATATTAAGGTCGTAGATAAATTCCTCAAGTGGTTACATTGGATATTTAACTTCACCTAGCATCCACAACCCTTAGTTATTCAGTAGGTTAGGAAGGAATAAATTATTTTGAACATTGGTTTAAGATGCTCATGTATATTCTTTCATTTCCTTAGAATAAATTTATTGTCAAGTATTTTCCTTAGAATAATTGGCTTTCATTACATGCTTTCATTAGACATAAAATTTTCATCTATGTGAAGTTTTGCAGTTGCTTACCAGGGTGGTAGAATCGCCATGTTTCTCACATTCCCCAAGTTTATACGTGTGTAGGATACATGCCTATTGTGAGATTCTAGAGTTCTCATACACTTTTTCTTCTCAGAATTTGTGTCCTTGAGTAGGAGCTAGATTTTTTCCCATCAATGGAAACTACTTCAATACCACCCTCTCAAGGGTGCGATGATGTTGCTTGGATGAGCTCTCCTGCTTATATATGTCATTTCATACTTGTTTTTCCAGTTCTTCCATCAAATATATAGCCTTCCATCATCCATGATTTCTTTCAAATGACTCTACCATGGTATATAATCTCCTATGCCTTACACCTTATATGATATGTTCACTCACAGATGGTACTTCATACTTCATCTTTATTTATGTCGATGTGTCATGGTTTCATGTGTGGGTTTATTTCTTAGAAGTGTTGTGATGGTTCCTGACCTTTTCATGAAAGTAATAAACATTGGTTTGATCTAATAACACTTCTTAACAATAATAATTTTATTACTTTGTCTTGTTATACCATGGGGGGACATAATTTTCCTTAGATAAGTGTTGTCATTACTTAGGTCAAGATGTACTACTAGTGATCTAGTTGAGTATCATACTACATATCCTAACCAAATCTAACACTTTCCATCATTTTCCTTTTACTCCATCCCATTCATAAAAAAGATATTATCCATGCTCATGTTTGACTTATCATATATCATCCAACAAGGTCTAATTGAATAAGTTACAGAACAATGTAAGCCAAAGTCAAATAAATCCAACAAGGCTAGAGATGAAGAGCATAAATGTTAAAAAAATGAAAAAAATAATGAATCTACAACTATGCCACCTAATTAAAAAGGCCCATCCTAAATTCCTGCGCTAAAAATACATATCGAAAGAAAAAGACTAAAAAAAATCAACGAGAAATGTAAAATGGGGGTAATAAATAAGGTATTGAGGTGGTAACTCTAATCGAAACACCCTATAAGGGGTTTAGATGAACAAATAATGAATATTCCTAGTTGTAGAATTTAGTTGGACTAGTTAAAATACCTCAGACATCATTGCATGACTTTGAGGGTAAAAACATGAACTTTCGCTTCCCTTTACATCAATAATTCATCATTTTTACCTATCTCTAACCAAGGTAACCTAGGAAATTTTAGAAAATAATAGATGTGCTCGTTTAACCATAGAAAATATAGAAATATTGTCACCCAACCATAGGCCGAAGCCACCCCCGAAAACCTTAACCTTGACAGAGAATGATTATGGAAGCAAACCTTAGGCCTAATAGCTAATCAATGTAGCGTACCTCTCTCCAGAGCTAGCACACAATACAGAAATTCCAAACCATATCCAATAGAAATTCCAATCCTAAATTGAGAATACAGGTTGCAGTAGTTGCAGTTGCAACTACTCTCTAGACTTGCACACTTACCCAGTTTTTGCAGTGCGCACTCTTACATTTCTGCAGTTGTGAGTTGTGTCCTCAAAATGAGCTCTGGTGTCATGTATTTATATTGTTTCTCCTTAGTTCTCTGGACCGAATTCTCATTCTGGAGGCTAAACACTAAATATTAAATATTTCCTTTAGCCAACTTGTATTCTAGGGTTATGTCCAATGCTTTAGGGTTTCTTCTTGCTTCCCGAAATATTCTATTATTTTCAGGGTTACAAGTGGAGGTAATTACCTCCCACGGCTACCATAATATCAACAGGAAATACCTTTTCTCCTAGGAAATGACGCATGTAATAAGGGTAAAGTTTCCCCACCATGGTAAAGTTAGAAAATTTATAAAATTAACCTATGTTAATTTGTTGTTAGAAGAGATTACTTAATGTGCATTGCCTAATGACTTGTCTTGAGACTTGATTCATAATTATAGGTGGGCTCCCCACATTGGGATATGTGACCTATGCCTCAAGATCCATGTACCTACATTGGGATCTATGTATGTGCATACAAAATATATATTTGCATTGGGATCCATGCCATTTTTCTTCAAATCCATGACACTACATTGGAATATGTGTCACTACTTAGAGATCCATGACAATGTGTGAGACGAACAAAGTTCGCTCACACAAGAATTGTCCAAAATACTTGGAATATAACAAAGTAATCCATGTAGGACTGTAAATAATATATGAATAAATAAGATGAGATACAATTGAGAATGAGGGCTCGTTTATATACCCACGCAGGGATTCCCTTAACCAATAGTCATGTCCTTTGAGACATGTCCTTTCATTATTAATTTATATTATTTATTAATTATCATTTAATTAGTATGTTATTAATATTTATTTTATATCTATATTTATGTTCATAACATTGCCTTCCCCTTAAAAATGCTTTGTCCTCGAAGCATAATAACTAGAAGGCTTCCCTTTTAACTTTTGTTCTGGCACGCAATGTCTTCTCAAATATTGTGTGCTTGTAGTTGTGACTCTCGACGAAACAAGATGATATAACCTTTGAATTCCCAAACTGATGTGTTACATCTTCTGGGGAGTGATCCATGCCAAATCTACTTTCATTGGAATTGTTTGATGATCAATTGTTGGAATGGGGATTCTCATTTTAAACTTTCCTACAAGATGTTGATTTTGTCTTCGTTCTTTTTCAGTGTGGTAGTTTATTTGTTGGTAAGGAGAACATTGTTTATTTTACTCTTCTCCTAGTCGTTGGCCATAATGACTCTTGTGATTTGGATGACGATAAGGCATCCTAATTTCTTGTGGGTTTTCCTTGGAATCATACTATTTTGATGTTTGCAGTGATTTGTCAATTTAAGCATTTTTTTGAATTTGACCATCAACTGACTTTGTATTGGTTCCTTTTTCTATTGTCAAAATTTGAATGTCGGATAATTTCTCTATTGGGTCCGTCATTATTTCTTTGTCAACTTATGATGTTTTTCAATCTAGCTCTTATTGTAAATACTTCTTATCATGCTTGAGATTTTTAATATGAGTTAATAAATCTTGATTATGTCGTCTTACTCGTAAAAGTTCTTCCTTATTTTTTGACCTATTGTCTTTTTCTGATTCTAGATTCTCCTTTCTTTCATCCTTTAAGATTTTAATTTGTTCAAGTAACTTCTGGTTAAGGTTCCTTAGGCAGGAGATTTTTTCCTCCTTTTCAATTGATTTCTCCTTGAGACCTTGATTTTCTTGTTCTGAATTTTTATTCCCTTTCTTCTTGTCTTTTAACTTTCTGATTTTAACTAGTAAATTTTGATTATGATTTTTTTAAAATAATATTTCTTCATCTCGTTCTAGTAAGTCTTGGTCCATTTTTTGTCTTTCAGTATTTAGTTCTTCATTTTGTGCAATGAGTTCCCGAATACGCTCTTTGAAGTAATGATTATCTTTCTCTGTTAACCCATTAAAATATTTTTCCTTCTCAATTTCAAACTGTAATTTTTTATTGCTCGCTTTATAATGTCCTAGTTCTCCTTTCAATATTCGTGATTGTATTTCTGAATTATCTTGATATTCTTCCATAATAAATGATTTCTTAATACTTGTTGTGACAAATTTTATGAAAATGCCTTTTTCTTTTAATTATAACCTTTGAATACCTTGTAATTGTGTACTTATAATAAATTAGTACCTTATGTAAATTATTTAATATCACTTTTATATTTAAAAGGATTTAATATTATCTTTATTAAATACCTTTTCACTTAAATACTTGAATTAAACTTTATGATTTGTTTTTTACCCTTAAAAGTACCTTTTTCTCTTTATAAGTGCACCTTTAATAATCCGATAGAATGTTTCACTTTTCCTTTTTTACTTTTATATTATAAAATTATAAAATGTGTGATTCTTAACCGTAAAAATTCTGATTCGTGATGATATAGAAGGTGTCCTCTCACGTCTTTATGACTTAGGCAATTATAAATTCCTTTTCCCTGTTATAGCGGTTGTATTATTTTTCCAGTCCATTGTACATACCATGTACAAGCGACCAATAGATTCGTCCACTTTTACAGCATAGGTAACATTTAATATTACACGGCCATATCTTTTGACAATATCTTTTTGCAATGGTGTTGCCTTCGTGTATGGAATCTTTGTATGGAATCTTTTATTTCCTTCAATTGGTCATAATTGGTGATGACAAATTTAACCAAAACACAGAGAATCTTATGCATGTACCATGATATTTGGAGTTTCAATCGTTGTTGTATTATCGTTCGTACATCAGTTTAGCAATTGGTATCGTGGCTTTGTATTATCGTTTGTACGTCAGTTTAGAAATATCGTCTGTATGGCGGCTAGTTTAACTCCCAACGAATGGGAAATTTCAAACACTCTTTTCCCACGACTACATTGTAGCAATGGCAACTCGATTGAACAGTCATATGAACTTGCAACCCTAACTCCGCGTGACTGTATTATGTGCTTTTTTGTATGAATTATTCCTGGTGGATGTTTCTGATTTTATTGGAAATGATACCCTCAGTTAATAACTCTGAGTAGTCAGAGCATATTCATGGTGTTACATGGTCAAATGTCACAGAATGTTGTATGATGGCTAGTTTGTTGGTGACTACAGTACACCATGAATTTTTTTCTCATGAATTTCATAGACTCGATGGCTTAGTGTCTTCTACTTGGAAACGTGGTGACCAAGCAGTAGTGGGGAATGGAATAGTGGCAACCCTTTCTGTCAATAGTCGTGACTTTATAACCCTCTCTGCGTTTAATTGTAATGACTAATGCCCAAGAATTTTACGGTACTTGATTTCGAATTTTATAACAGAAATGACAACTCAATTTTTTTATCTCTTTTTATTTTATTTTTGTGTTGATTTGATCTTTTAAAAAAAATAATTGTTTGCAGCAGACAAGCTTCTTTTCTTCCTCCAGATTATATATATATATATATCTTCTTTTTTCAAATTTAGAACGAATAGATTTTTTTTTCAATAGTTCTCTTGAGGTCCGCTATTGTTTATCTTTCTTGATATCTTAGAGTGGAATAACATTTCTAACTTAAATGGACAAGGGCCTATTGTGGCCAATGACCAAGGATTTTTCAGAGAAACTCCAAAATGGTGGGGTTGGCTAAAATTTGGTTCAGACAATGTCTGATAAAGAGAGTGTCCAAAGGCAAGGATCAGAAAAACGCAACTCTGATACCAAATGAGACGAACAAAGTTTGTTCACACAAGAATTATCCAAAATACTTGAAATATAACAAAGTAATCCATGTAGGACTATAAATAATATATGAATAGATAAGATGAGATACAATTGAGAATGAGGGCTCGTTTATATACCCACACAGGGGTGCCCTTAACCAATAGTCATGTCCTTTGAGACATGTCCTTTCATTATTAATAATTATTATTTATTAATTCTCATTTAATTATTATGTTATTAATATCTATTTTATATGTATATTTATGTTCATAACAATGTCTTGGATGGGAACATGGATGCCAAATCATCATCATGTGCCACATGGACCATTCCTGGAGGGTGCACTTACTTTCTTAGACCATTTCTTGAGGTGTTCAGGTGGTTAGAGTGCTCATAATTCCACTAGATCAACATCATTAGATGCAAAATTGTAGTGGGAATTTCGAAATGGGTCTATAATAGAAAATTGGTCAAAACTTAACCTAGTTATGATTTTGTTGGAGTTTATCGTGCAAAAATTATTGTCATGTTTTGGAGCCGCATGTGTGAACACGTGGAAGGTACATTTTCTCTCTCTTAGCTACATGTGTGGGTGGTTAGAGCATCTTGTGGGGTGCACCTCTTCTCTTGTGAATTTTTTGAACCTAGATCCTAGTATTGAAGTTGAATGTCTTAGGGTTTTAACTTCGTACGCTATATTTATGCTTTAATTATTTAATTTTGCAGTACTTAAGATTAATCTATTATTATTTAGGCCTTCCTGTGAATATTGTATAGTTCAGGTTTCCCTAGATTGATGCTCACCAAGCATTATCCAAGAGATGTGTGGGGACTTCAACAATTGAAGGTAAAAAGGGAAACTACTCAATGAGTCGTTAAGACTCCATGCCAAAAGGTAGTACCTAGGGTTTTCTTTTCTTTCCTAATCATCTCAATCTAAACTTTTCCCTTTTTTTATTTTTTGGTTTATTTTGCAACCTATGGTTTTAAGGGTTTAGTCTTTGTAATATATTGCTTTATTCAAGCTTGATTTTAGTTTTTAAATCTTGTTTAGTTTGGATCTATCTCATGCTAACACTTTATTTCATGATGCATAATTCGAGTTGGCATAAGTAATGTTGGGTATGTGTTATAGTATTTGCACGACTATCTTTAGTGTCTCCTACATTGCGTCGGGCATGCAGGGGTTTGGGGGAAACGCCCCCGAGAAATTTTTTTTCCTAGAGAAACATGTCGCATTTTTGCCTTGTTTTTGTGTACATTGTTGGGCAGTTTTTCAGAACATGGTTTTTTCTGATAGTTTTCTATTTTCAGTTAAGGAATTAGGATTGTTGACTAATCCAGTTCATTGGGTTAGGGTTTTGGATGTTGTTGGCTCCTATATGTATATTGTATTGTAAACAATGTATCACCACTATGAATGAATATAGAATATGTTGGTTTTCTCGATTTAGGTTTCTAGGGGAAAAATCTATGTGTAATGTGTGTATTTTCCATTGTATATTTTATGTTCTTTTATTGAAAATCTATTTGTAGTAAAATATTGTACAAGGTTAAAATCTACAAGTAAGCTAGATTGGCTAGCTGAAATTTTGTGTGTACATCTTGTTTCTAACTTGCTACATGTGTAGATCTAACCTATATTTTGCAATAAATTCAAATGTGTTTAATTCACACATCTTTAATTGAGTTTATCACATTTATATTTAATGCTGGAAAATACATGGTTTTAATAGCACTTGATCTTGTTTTCTTTTTATTAACAACGGTTTCATGTTTTAATCACAACATTGGATCATTTTGGGGGTTATTACACCCATGATAAACAATTGATACCATTAGTAATGCAACGTATTCTCATTAAGTAAAAAAGGTTAAGGTTCCAGCATGCTAATTTTATGGTTTAAATTTGAGATGTGAATGCTCTACATATTTCAATGGTCAAAGTTTTGCTTAACTTTCCATTTACTTGCAATGTTTTGGCACAAACAAGATTTTGATTCTCTCACCTAATAAATCAATGCAATAGCTTATGAAGCAACTTGATCTTTAGGAAAAACTATTTGATGTTTATCAACTCTGTTCTTGAATGTTTCATTGACAATTTGGTCATCTTCATGCAATGAGATGGTTTGGATCCTAACAAATGTTGAGCACATGAATGAAATAACACTAGGATAAAACAATGTACACCTCAAACACTTTCTAATCCATTGTTGGTGCATCATTTTCAAGGTCGAAATTTTGTACAATCCAACTAATCAAGAGAATAAATAATGTTGTCAATACATGGGGCTATTCACTTGCCAATATTTCCAAGCTTGATGTGTGTTGAAACACACTTTTGGATCACTATTTTGCATGATTACAATATGTTCACACATATACATGACATACATAATTTATGAACCTTAAGTGTTGATATTCTTGCATGGTTTTGTAAGTATTATGGTTAAATGAGACACAATATACATTTCTATTGTCTTAACTATAATATACACCAACACATATGAGAAAGTTTAGCTCCATTGTCATGTGATTGATAAGCTTAAATATTCCCCTAGACAGTTGAGCTTTGATCATTTCAATTTGTCATAAACAAGATCTTATAATAGAGAATAATGTGCAGTATCCTCTTGGTAATTATTCACTTGTAAACTCTACAATAATGGTGATTTGACAATGATTCAATGGTTCATGATATAAAATCCTTAATATCCTAAATTCCACTCATAAACAATAGTAAATTAAGAGAAGTTAGCTAGCATATGACCACATATTTCATGAAGTTTGTGGTTGATGAGCCTTAACATTTCACTTGATAGTCACATATAATTGAATAGACTTGATTCTTCATTTGTTTTTGGCATATGCTCTCATTGATATGTTGGGGAATAGCAAGGAACCTGATATGAAACAAAAACATAGTATTTTAGATAATCGAAGAGGGAATAAAGTATCAAAGACAAGAGAGGTGGTGTCTAAAGACATCGTTACAACACTTAAGCACAATGCACTGTGATCAAAACATCATAGTGCATATTGGACATCTTGATCCTTGTAATCGAGAAGATCTTGTCTACATATAATCATCAGTTGTTAGAGTTGACTCCATCAAATCTATGTTGTCTAATCGGCTCGACAAGGATACTTGACCCAACCGTCCATACATTTGACTCATAGTCAATTGCTTAGCAATCAACTAATCGACTATCTTTGATCATTGGTCAATTGTCCAACCAATAGGATTTTCGACTACTCGATCGAATAATATAGAGATCTGTTTGATTTCCCAAATAATGTTTTCCAGATATAGGTCAATCGCTTGACTGACTGGTTCCAGGAGAAGTGTCTAGAACCATAAAGGCTTGATGTTCTAGAACCCTCCCATTAGCACACGTCTCTGGAGATTCGGGAGGTGAAATATGTCATCATGACACCCCCCCATAATTGCAACTTCCTAAAGCCCATGCATCATATGGAGCTTGATAAATCTAGCTTCAAATAAATACTTGGTGAAGATATCAGCAACCTGATCATTTGTTCTCCAATATTCAAGAGAGACAATGTTCTCATGAACCAATTGTCTCAAATAGTGAGCATGGAGATCAACATGCTTCATCTTAATGTGAGAAACTGGATTGTCAGAAACCTATATGGCACCTTGATAGTCACAGTATATTGTAGTCGAGGTCTGAACAGGAAATCCAAGTTCACCCAGACGACGTCACAATATTCTACTTCTATATTCGACAAGGAGACTAAATTTTGTTTCTTGCATGACTACACTAATGGTCTAGTGCCGAGATAAAGAACATAGTTAGAAGTGGACTTCTGATCATCATTGTTTCCATCCCAGTTGGAGTCGGTGAAGTCGACCAATGAATATGAACTTCGACAATACTTGATACCAAAATGATTAGTACCCTTGAGATAGAAGACAATTAATTTGACTTCTTTCCAATGGCTTTCTTTGGGGTCCTGCATAAACCGAAAAACCACACTAAAAAAAAAGGAAATAAATTCCAGGTCGACTATGAGTAAGGTAAATAAGACTGTCGACCAGTTGTCAATAAATTGTAGCATCGACCTTAGGATTCTGACAAATTTTGGTGAGATTTACTCTATATTGAAAGGGAGTAGAACAGAGATTACAATTGGCCATCTTAAAATCATTCAAAAGATCCATTACATATTTAGATTGAGAAATGAAAAAACCATCACATAGTGGTAATACTTGAAGACCCAAAAAA
>SNQJ01S0167170.1:12660-37366 GCA_010110895.2 Picea sitchensis | reverse complement strand
GTTGGGGGAGACATTATGCAAAACATATGAAGTTTTCCACTATGAAATACCATGAGAACTATGGATATTAGGAATATTTTATTATAACCCTCCACTAATATGAAATAGCATGGAACTATGAATATTTTATTATAACGATCCATTATAACTCTAGAGGAGAGAAACTTATAAAAGCCTTTACAAATCCCAACACTCAATAGGATGGAAACCCCTACCTTCTCAAGAAACTGAAACTTGAGAGAATTAATTTATTGCATTAGGGAAATGGAGAATTCTTTCAATTTGAGCAAATGGAAGACCTTCAGTGAGTAAAGCTTTCATGCACCATCTTAAAAGGTTATCCATCCATATGGTGGGACAATTTTCAATTAGACGAGAAGAGAAGATGCAAGGAGAAATTAGGGATTGGGATATGATGGTTGCTAATTGAAAGGTAAGTTACTACATGTGAACTATTTATTGATTCTATTTTTAATTTTGCAAGATTCTAGTGAAATGATGATGAACAAATATATCGAGAATTTTTATAATTTGTTCATTATATATATGGAAAAAGTGATTAAGGTGATGAGACTATTTCTAGATACATCAATGGTATTAGATATACTATCTCATATTAGCTCAATGTCATGAGAATTCAATTTGTAAAAAAGAGTATACTTTCTTGCGTGAAAGGTTGAATAGAAGTTGTCAAGAAAATCACAAAATTTGTAAGGCAAAGGAACTAAAAATGGATTCAACAAAAACGTGTTTGGAAGAGGACATACAAATGGAAGTAAAGTAGAGGACACCATCACAAGTGTTGTGAGTGAAAGCTCGAAGTTCCGAAAGGCCAATGATCTCCTAGAGGAAGAGGAGAAAGATTCAATGGATCATGCTTCAATTGTGAATAAAAGCCAAGAGATAGATACATTGATGATCTTAGATATGCTATCCAAAATGAGCCTAAGATGGTGAAAATTCGATTTGTAGTAGAGGCGTACCAACTTGCGTGATTAGAAAAGAGAATTTGTTGAGAAATCAATAAAGTGCACAAGGAAAAGTAACAAAAGGTTGAGGCAAAATCATTTCTAGTAGAGGATGGACAAGTGGAAGTAAGTTAGAGGACACCAACATGAGTGTTTTGGGTCAAAGGTTTAGAGGCAATTATGAAAGCCCTATAGGCTAAGTATCTCCCACAGGAAGAGGATTCAATGGAACATGCTTTAATTGTGAATCAAATCAAGGGATAGATACATTGATGATCTTAGATATGCTATCAAAACAACAAATAGCTTAAGATTATCTTTATACCTCACTTCTAATTGAAATCAATCAATTTCCTTTGTGTAAAAAATAACAATTAAATGAAAGTGAGAACACAAGTTTCTAATTGAAATCATTTTTCTTTATATTCAAAGTTAACACATCAAACTTATCAATCACATAAAGATGTACATATTTTACTGTAAGGATAACTGTTCGTTCAYGCYAAATTACTACAGTCATGATGTTCACAAAGGAGTTATTGCTCTGAAACTGGTTACAGTGTATCTGGGATTGTGGCCATACAAATTGGAAAACAAAATTATTAGCAGAGAGCTTACAATGATTTCTGCTATGACGCGAGGTTGTCTCAACGGCTTGAGCAGAAAAGCGAGCGTTCTGGTGACGAAAAGCACAATACAGATCTGCATTACGAACAGCGGGAACACAAAATCCATGGGATTATCGCCTTGCCATTCTTCGTTGGACGTTGCCTTCATCAGGTTTACACAGCTCTGGGGGGTCTCGTTCGCCGTGGCTGCAGCTCTGTTCACAACAACAGGCTCCATGATTTTCTTCCCACCGAAGACCTTACAACCTTCGTGAAATAACGATCGAGGCACCGCCGCTCCCACTGACAACTCCAAAAAAGAAGAATAATAATCAGTAGTGGGATTGAGGTTTTAGCGACCAATATACACCTATAATATAAATCTTCAATCCCGCCGCCACACATCTTGATTTAGCATATTCCCGCGGCCATCACACTTTGCTTTCCATCCTGTGGGGATTCGCAAGTGGAGTCCCATTTCATACCAGAATAGAACAAATGAAAAAGGACTTATATTAATATTCGAAATTTAAAGGCATCCCGAGTTATCTTTGGCGATCTCAATATTCTATAATCCAGGTTTGGTAACCTGAAAAAGACAATTTCAACTGATAAAAATAAATTATACTGTATGTTGGGCACAGATTTTGGGCACAGATTTGGTAACAATTTAAATTGATAAAAAGGAAATATACTATGTTGGGCTCAATCTTAAAGGGACCCAAGCATCCCACTGTAACATGAGATGTTACTTTCCCTGAACCCAAAGGACGATATATTACCTCTTAAGCAAATATATAGAAATCTGTTTGAGTATCAACATTTGGCTGTAAATGAACAGTTGGACCATATTGTGATCGTTATGGCTGTAAATGAACATTTGGACTTTTCCTCGAAGCATGGGATTCTGAAACTGATTAGACCGCAGGGCCGCATATTAAGATATTTTATGTAATCATGAATATTGGATCTGAGGATTTACAGGAACTAATGGTCAAATCAATTGCACAAGACATCTTATGAATAGTTGGCCTTGCATTAAAATAGCGTGCATAGTAAGCTATGGCGAGGAGTTTTGCTAGTTCTATTCAAGCACACGTCATTCCTCGCTGAGCCACCACAATGTTCACTTTGTGATTTTTTTAAACGCTTCTCTTATCTTGCATAAAGATTTAATTATTAAATTATTAAGAAATATATATTAAAATATACGAACACTGAGACACAAGGTGATAGTGGAGACTATCATTTTTAAATATAAAATATATATAACTTTTTTTAAACATATTTCTCACTTTGTGAGATTTTTAAATGCTTCTCTTATCTTGCATAAAGATTTAACCACTTTGTGATTTTTTTAAACGCTTTTCTTATCTTGCATAAAGATTTAATTATTAAATTATTAGGAAATATATATTAAAATATACGAACACTAAAACTTATTATAGTTTATATGGCAATTACATAATAAGTGAGAGTTATCTTTGTAGTGCATGGAATTCTCATTTTAATACTCACATATATTTATTCATTTGGAGGTAATGTGGTGTGATGTATTTTCACTTTGTGATTTTTTTAAACGCTTCTCTTATTTTGCATTAAGATTTAATTATTAAATTATTAGAAAATATATATTAAAATAACACTAAAACTTATTATAGTTTATATGACAATTACATAATAAGTGAGAGTTATCTTTGTAGTGCATGGAATTCTCATTTTAATACTCACATATATTTATTCATTTGGAGGTAATGTGGTGTGATGTATTTTCACTTAGTGATTTTTTTAAAGCTTCTCTTATCTTGCTAAGATTTAATTATTAAATTATTAGGAAATATATATTAAAATATACGAACACTAAAACTTATTATAGTTTATATGACAATTACATAATAAGTGAGAGTTATCTTTGTAGTGCATGGAATTCTCATTTTAATACTCACATATATTTATWCATTTGGAGGTAATGTGGTGTGATGTATTTTCACTTWGTGATTTTTTTAAACGCTTCTCTTATCTTGCATTAAGATTTAATTATTAAATTATTAGGAAATATATATTAAAATATACGAACACTAAAACTTATTATAGTTTATATGACAATTACATAATAAGTGAGAGTTATCTTTGTAGTGCATGGAATTCTCATTTTAATACTCACATATATTTATTCATTTGGAGGTAATGTGGTGTGATGTATTGTTGTTCTTTTGTTATTCATGATTTATTTGGAGGTAATGTGGTGTGATGCATTGTTATTCTTTTGCTATACACAACTCATTTATTGATGGCATTGGTATCTTTTATTCTTCTTTTAGGTTGTGTTAACATAAGGATCTGCTAATTGTTTCTTAAGAATCAGACACAAATTGAGGTTTACCCTCAAGAGCATTATGGTGTAAATCATGTGGCATTCTTCCCATGATTTCCACTGGGAAAACGAAAAGATTGAAGGCCTAAGTAGCTCAAGCACCCTCTCTCCACCTATCACATCTCCCTTCCTGATACCTCCTCTCACCTCTCGACACCTATCCCACTCACATTCCACTTTCCCTTGCCACCACAACCTCGTCCCAGCCTCCTCTCCCCCAATCACTTCCTTCCACATGGTCGTTGCTCACTCGTTGGGCCATGCGAGTTTTCGCCAAGCACCTCGCTCCACATCACATCACCACATCTTATTTTCCTCTGATACTGAGAGAGTTCATGTTTGATTGATTCACATGGATTGTTGTAACTGTATTATGATAAATGTTTGATTATAGTAGTGTTATGATTTCTTTCAGCGTCCTTGAAATTTGAATCCAAGAGGACCTTGTGTTTAAGTTTTTCCTCGGGCTGCTAGAAAATCCGATGCTCATAGCGGACCTCTACACCTTTCTCACTAAATCTTTCTCCTACTCACCCTTACTCCAACTTACTGACTGAAGTTGATTCAAGACCTCAATGGCTAGTGCATGCTAGTCCAAATTTCTGAGTTAAAACACTATTATTATTGAGTTTTCTCCATTTGACCACTCAAAACTCAATTACATGTGACATATAAACTGATGGGTACTGGGATTACCTTCAATGTAATTTGAAGGTGACTTCTAGTGCTAACAGGTTGGATTACTCTCCTTTGAGTAATCTTACCTTAGCCTAGATGTGCAACCTTCTTAGGAAATCTAACACTTATGTAGGGTCCCCTATCATCCCCCTCTTGTCTTTGGCCCGTGGTTATTTGTTCGAATCTACTAGACCCTTTGGGGCATCAATTTGGGACACTCTCACACTAGTCGAGATTTGTCTTGGGCTCCATGCCCTTGATTTGGTCCATAGTTAGTTCAAGTGCTTCATTTTGGGTCCTTAACAACTCAAATTCATTTGGGTATGACTAATAGGGGTCCAATGGGTCAAAAATTCCTTGCTCCTTTCCTCTTATTTTAGCATCAAGTGAACCATGACTTTGATAAGTCATACTACAATTGTGAATCATGGCTTGCAGAACACAATATGCATTTTATAGGAATTACCCATGGTGGCTCAAACTTCTAATTCATGGTCAAAACCCATGGTACACTTCCAAAAAAAGACACACCTTGCCCAATGGTTAAATTAATGTTCACTTTTTGGTGAAAACACGAAGATGGGTAACACATTTTGGAATGGGACTCAGTGAGGCATTGTAATTTTAAGTTTTTTGGCCAAGGAAAAAGTAAATGAAATATCATGCCTGAGAGTTAAATAACTCTAAGATGAAATACTTTAAACTTTTTCCACTAAAAWTTTTCCCGAGGTTAACATTTTATTGACAAAGAATTTGGGAGGATTAAATAAAACTATTGGTTGGGAGATGAAGCTCTTAGATGTGAGTTTTAATTCTATCCAAGATTTAAAACTCTCAAAAAAGATTCTTGATCAAGATTTTGGATTTTGGGCCTAGATTTTTTACGGATAATATTTTAAACTCTTAGCCGAGAATCTTCTAAACTCTCATTTGAGAGTTTCCATGTCATAAAAAATGAAATAACAATTAACTGCAACTAATTATTCCATATTTTGGTCGAGAGTTTGAGACTAGCAAGCTTGGAAAGGACCCTCGTGTGCCTCCAACTTCATCCAAACACAATTCACCATACTATGTTGGAATTTTTTTGGTTTATTTTTGTGTGTGTTTTGTTTCCTATTTTACAAAAAAATTCAATGTCTTTCCATCATTTGGGTTTAAAAAAAAACCTTAAACATAACCTAATAAACCAATAACCCTAAATATAAAAGACAAGGAAATCACAACCCTAAAATTGAAACCTTAACACTATAACCTAAAAAACTAAAAATGCCCAAAACTATTGTCATTTTTAGTAGTAGAATTTTATGTATTTTATATTCTTTTTTTTTTCTAGATACATTGACATGCATAAATGTTATTGAATTTCTTTTAATCCTTGGCTAACGTTTGAAGGATTTAAAAAAAAAAAAAGTTCTTTGAGAGAATTAGCATAGAAATTTCACCTAAACATCTTATACATGTAAATCAAGCTTCAATAAATACAGTCCTTTTGAAATTTACCTTGCCTTTATTATTTCTCTTAGTAATGTAAACATCATGATTGCAAGAGCTCGCGATAATTAATGCCATAAGAACTCTATCAGGAGGACAAGGAGTCAATGGTTATTAAATTTTAGAGAGCTCGTTGACAAGATGAGGAAATCCTTTTATGAAACCTAAAATGTACAAGAAGTTCCATGATCAACATGGGTTCCTTCTCACATCCAAGGTTTGTGACTAAGTATGGTTTCATATACAAAGGGAGATATCACTAGGCTTGCACTGGTTAAATATGGTCCATATTATACCTTATCGTAAATAATTTAGTCCTATTATACATTCCTTCATAACCCGTCATAAATCTAGTTTTCAATGCTAATCTATTCAAGACATGTACCCCAACTCTACTAGAACCACCAAATCACTTTCCAAAACAAGAAGTTGATTTGGATCCAAGGTATAGTGCACCACTTATTCTAAACAAATTATCACAACTCATACAAAGCACATGACCTCTTAGCAACAATATCATTTTTTGAGTGGCCAAAGCTAGGTGACATGGTATAATTTAAAGAATAGGTGAAGATGTGCATCTTTCTCAATAACATGTTGAAGCAAAGGAAACGATTACCCTCCAAGAAAACACTGATTCAAGATACAAACATGTTAGTTAATGAACCCAGGTTTTCTTCAAAGTAGTCATAAGATAATTTATTTATCAATGTATCAAATAAACCAATTATTAACTCCCCACTCCCATGCATCACACCATTCATAGATTTAATTTTTGAAAGATAGGATAACTTCCAGGTTTACCAATCACTTTGCTTAAGCCATTCATGGAATCCAAGACACTTGGAATTTTTCATTAGTAACAATACTCATTCAATTGGATGATCATATATCCTCTATGTCATTCCTTTTCATGCATTTTCCCTAGGGCACAAGGAGTGAAGAATCACTAATATCTAGGTAAGTTGATGCAATATGGTTTCTTTCTTTATAGTTTAAACTATAATGCTTTGCATTTTTTTTGACTACCTGAGTGGATGTCTAATCATTAGAGACTTTTAAACTTTGTAGCATCATCATCCCTATAAGTAACATGTATCTCTTCATTCCCTATGAGTTAATTGTATCAATGGGGAAAATTTAAGATAAAATCTTGAACTTTGTCACACAATAATTTATTTTGATAACATGTACATAGGTACCAAGTAGTAGACTTGGGCACATCAAATTTTTTTTTAGAGGATTTCCAAGATCTATGTGAATTAGCACAAATCTGGGCCATTTTGCACAATTTAGTTTACATGTTTATTGGCTTTAAAGATTTCCCTTTTTTGACATCTTTTTGGGTTTATAGTGACAAATTCCCTTCAACATACAAAGATACTCCATGATATGAAGTCCCAATTAGAATTCAAACCATTTGGGATAGGAGTCTCATATGGATTCAGGCCTGGCATCCATTACTAGTATGAGGGGGGATGAGTGATTAATGGAATAAGGAAATGAAGTGTGTGAAAGTATTAGCTATGATAAATGAAAAAAAATCTAATCTAATCTAACCTATCCTAGCTATGAGAAATGTGTGTGTGTGTGTGTGATCAGTCCCTACATATGACCCCCACATAATTAGCTATTATAGGACAAGGATCAATACCAAATATTCATGATTAAATGCATGCACAAAGAAGTCTATTACAATAAATCACTCATAGCTATCTATCCATTTATCTCAGAATATTAATAATAAAGAAGAAAACATATTGTAAGAGATGCAACATTCACATAAGAAAAGTATACAATTGAATAATGTAACCTTATAGCATCACATTAACTAAAAGTCCACTAGAAGTAGTTCAGAGTAAACAATCACCGGTTAAATGTTTCCTCTCCATCAAAATGGCCTTGAGGGCTTCTTGTTATTAAAATATCAGAAAAATAGTTCTCCAAAATTACATAATCAAAGATCCCCTTCTAAGTGGGTGCTCTTTGGCTTATATAGTTGAATTTGGTAATTGTTTCTTAGTTACAAACTCTTGATCTTCCCTATTCTATTTCTTTTACTTTTCAAAAATAAAACTGAAATTTACAAATTCAATTTTATTTCATGATTCCCCTTTGTCCTTGTCTCTAATATATGTTTCCCACACTTCATGATAATCTAAAATTGATATTATTATATGGAACAACAAATATTCTAAAGTAACTTCACAGGTTGTTGAGTTTTGAAATAGGGTTTTCATGTCCCTTTTTAGGGTATCCAAGAAAGATTGAATTAGACTTTGAGATTTTGTTGGATTTATTAGATGTTCAATCATCAAGGCATTGGGTACCCTTTGAGGGATTCCAGTAGCCATCTCTCTAGAGCGCATGGCCTCCTCCATTTCTACCTATATTTGTTCATATGGCTTGGGTTGACCCAATTCACCAATTTGGGGCAAGTGTCATTTGATTGACAATATGATGGTTGCTTTGTGGAGCTTTGCACATATACCAAGGGAATTATTCAAATCCATTTCTATCTTTTCTCTTGTTTGCTAACAGTTAGAAAGAGCATCGTAAATCAAATTTGTTTCTTAGCTAGTCATTCTTGGAAGGAATTTGGGGGCATTTGGGTTGTACTCTGTTCATTTTTTCATCTCGTCCAAGATTGTTCTTATCCCAACAAAATCAATGTTTTTGGTCTTGGTTTTGTCTAGTTGTCCTAGGATTTGAGAAACCTTCTTCTAAACCTCCTGCACCCCAGTATAAATTTGTTTCGCCAAGTTATGGAGTTCTTTCCTTACCTCTTCGACACTTATCTCGAAATCCTAGATGTTGGTTTTGTCACCATTGTAGAATTGTACTTCTTCTTGTAGGGTCCTAATTGTTTCCTTATATTCTTCGACCTCTTGTATTATTTTCTTAAGTTTTTGTTTAGACTCTTAAGTAAATTCCATGCCAACTTAAACGATGGCGAAGGGATCATCTGAAATATTCTCAACCACAACTTTCCCGGGATAATTTTAAGGATGGAAATTTATTTTTAAATGTAGAAACCTTAGTGAATCTTACTGGTCCTTTATATGTCAACTATAAATTTATGGCGATATTTTTGTTAAAATATTCAAATTTCTAAGGATTTTATATAGTTTTTTTATAAAATTTTGGCGATTTTTTAGGTAAAATAATTTTTTCCTATAGAATTTGGGCGAATAATTTTTAGAATGGCGAATTGTTTTTTGGAAAAAGCATGGAAATTTATCCCATGGGAGAAGTTTATCCCCGAAAATATTCCCTACAACTTTCTCTATGGTGATTGAAAGAAGGGAAACCCTTGAGACATACAATCTTCTAATGCTCTGCTGGACAATATTTCCTGAATCTTTATCAAATTTGAAGGAGTTTAGATTTGCCACTTTTTGGGCCTTGGACAATGTGAATGCCCCTAATCCCAATTATCCTAATGGAAAGTTCACTCTAGTTAGAGGGGCGCCTAAGGATGTTCTTGGTATGTTGATTCCCATTGGATTTGTGTCATGTGCCTCCCTCTTCTTGTGATTTTTTCTTCTTCTTATTTTCTCCTCATCTCTTTTGTTGAGCACACACTTACATTGAGAGGGGGCATTGAATTAGTATAATATTTTTTTTTTACTTTTTCAAACATCCATCAACCACAATAAAATAATCACATATTAACTATGGAACATGGAACATGGATCACAAGATTTACATGGAAACCCTTTCGGGAGAAAACTAGGAAACGTTTCTTTATAATTCTTTGTGGGCATCAATCTACTGTTACAAACATTTGTAGGCACCAATCCCCACTGATAAAAATCCTGGTAGGCACCAACCTACTCTTATAGATCCTTGTAGACACCAATCTACTGGAGACACCAATCCCCGCCGCTAAGCACCAAATTAGAAAGAGACACCAATCTCTTTCATATATTCATAGACACCAATCCCCACCGTTAAGAGCCAACTTAGCAAGAGACACCAATCTCTGAGTTGCACCAACCTTCACTGAATCTACTTACTATTTATGACTTCACCAAGTCTGGTTGTTGCTCCTACATTTACTAGGTCTACCCACTACTTCTTCCTTCTCTAGGTATACTCACTACTTCTGCCTTTACTAGGTCTAATCAAAATTTGAATTTCCAAATGGTAACTTTCCCAAAGCTTGTTGTTTTGGGACTCCTCCCAAGAAAAAAATTGTACAACATGCCATGTATCCAATTTTTCAAATATGATTCTGAAACTTTTACCTAAGGTGCTTCTATATGTCTCCTATGTCTCTACAAAATCTCAAGGTCTAAAACATCCTAGAAAATAAGTTATAGAAAAAGTGCCAAGTTGACTTTTTTGAAACCATTTTCAGGAGCATTCAAGAACCCTAATTTCCAAAGAGCATATCTACGAAAGTGTAGAGAACTAGAATATGATATTTTTACTACATGTACACCAAGATATCACCTATGTCTCTAAAAACTATCAGGGTCTGGAACATCCTAGCAACTAAGTTATAGCAAAGTTCCAAGATGTCCTGCTTGAAACTAATTTCAGGAGCATTCATGAACCCTAACTTCCACAGACCATATATCCAAAATTGTAGAGAAAAATAATATAATATTTTTACCACATGTACACCAAGATCTCTCCTCTGTCTTTGATAAATATCACGGTCTGAAACATCACAAAAAATAAGTTATAGATAAAGTGCCAAGATGACCTATTTGAAACTGATTTCAAGAGAATTCAGGAACCCTAACTTCCACAGGTCATATCTTTGAAAGTATAGCGAACCAAAATATTGTATTCTTACCACATGTACACCATGATATCTCCTCATTATTTGTGAAATATTAGGTTCTAAAACATCACAAAAAACAATTTATAGTGAAAGTGCCAAGATGATATGTTTGAAACTAATTTAAGGAGCATTCTGGGATCCTAAATTTTGTAGGGCATATCTCCAAAAGTATAGTGAAGTAGAATATGATATTTTTATCACATGTACACCAAGATATCTCCTCTATATATAACAATTTCAGGGTGTGAAATGTCCTATAAAATAAGTTATCGTGAAAATGATAAGATCACCTAAAACTGATTTCACAATTCAATCTTTGCTAATCCATTTTTCACACACTAACTTTCTCTCAACTCTTTCTTTTTTTATACTTTATCATAACCCTTCATGAAGGGATGCATCTTAATTAAATAATTGATTCCCAATACCATGGGAAAATACCCCAATTATCATGGGAAAATACCCCAAACCCATGGGTTTGAAACCACCATTTCACTTTTTAATTTTTCACATGCACCCCTTTTTTAATATACTTGTGGACATATATATGTAAGTTAATATTGGAAATGGTGTGTGTATTGTAATTCCATAATATGACATTAATGACATCATCAATCCTTTGGCATCAATGGAAATAATTCCAACAATCTCCCCGTTTGTCATTGATGGAAATCCTACAATGAAACACATAGTCCACCATGCATAGAACGAATTATCCCCTTGTCTGCAACTCTCCTAGGAATAAAGAGAATTCCCCCCCTATATACAACTCTCCCCCTTTGAAATAAATGGAAAATGGATGCTCCCCCTGAACTTGTGCTTCTCCTTAAGTACTTAGTTGAAACTCCAGTCGACTTTCACGTGAGGTCAATCCTCAGTCGACCACTTCCAAGGAAATCATCGGTAAGTAAGAAGAATGTTGCATGAATATACGACTGATGATACAAAGTGATATGAAGTCCACAAACATCTAGTCAAATGATTCCACAACCATCCATCAATCCAACCACAATATATCCTAGTAGGAAACACATAGTCCATAATTATGTCTTTCACGTCTCTTTTACAAAGATATAAAAGCAAGATTGTAATTCCTTTTATTTTTATGGTGAGGATGATGATAGAGCACATATTTTCACGCTAGTTGATCAGAGGAAGTAGGCTCAGGGTTAGGTTCACTTACATGATTAGAACAACCTTCCATATTTGATCTAGATTATATTGAGAAGGAAACGAAGGCAGAGATATGACAAGGAAAAACATAGAGACATTGCATGAAACACATTAATACAATTAAACTCAGATTCTATTAATGACTGTCTCGAATACAAAATACTGTAAAATGCAAAGAACACAAGCTATCTAGAATGGTGGTAGCTTATCCCTGAAGAGAGAGATTTGCCAATGACTCTCATTCACAAGAATATAATTACAAAGAGTCCAAAAAATGTCTTTTCACATAAAGCATCAATGTGAAAACCCTAAACATCCAAAACCCTAACCCTAGAAGATATAATTCCAAAAGGTGTTGGAATATTCACCAATATTGAGAGGGGGGTGAATCAATGTTGAGTACTTTTTACCACCTTTAATCAAAATATGTAATCATCAAGTTTATCGATCAATTATCACTTATGATTGCATTCAATATATCATAAATATATAACCATAAATAATGCATCACATCATATCCACAGATACACAATACACCATAGTTTTATGTGGAAACCCAAATGGGAGAAAACCATGAAATGATTTCTTATATATCAAAATATTAAATTCATAGGAAGCACCAACTTCCAAATTCTCCAACACAAACTGGAAGGAGTCTCCAACCCCCTGTTTACAAGATCCAACCTGAAGGAAGCTACAACTCCTTGAATTCTCCATCTCTAATTGGAAGGAAGATCCAACCCCCTGATTTATAGGCTCCAAGCTGAATGAAGCTCCAACTCCTTTTATTATCCAGCTCCAACTGGAAGGAGGATATGACCCCCTGATTTAGAGGCTCCAACCTGAAGGAATATCCAACTCCCTATATTCTCTGGCTCCAACTGGAAGGAGGCTAAGACCCCTTTTCCTTGCCCCTTCATTTTTCCATTAAATATAAGTGTAGACTCAACCTATCACCGAAACTGTCATTGATAATCAACCTGTCATTATAATCAACCTATCATCCAACCTATCACTGTCCCTGTTACTATCACTGTCACTTCCATTGTCATTGTCATTGTCATTGTCACTATATCTATCAATGATATTGATATCTCATCATCAATTATAACCCGATCCACTCACATAGATCATATACCAAGGCCATAATCAAAATGTGCATCAAACCATATGCTAAGTTATGTGTGCCATAGAATCCATGTGACAAGAATTTTCATATCCATAAACTATGTGCCAAGATATGCCTCAAACATGTACCATAACATCCATCAACCATGTACTAAAGCATGTACCATAACATCCATCAACCATGTACTAAGATATGTACCATAACATCCATCAACCATGTACCAAGATGTGCCTCAAATATGTAAACATATACCAAAGTACATCTCAAACTATGTGTCTAATATCCAAGATGCCCCCCAAACCATATACCAAAAGCATGCCTTAAGCATGTGCCAAACCATCCAAGATATGCCTTAAGAATACACCATAACCATAAAAATAGAACACGTAGAAAACATACCTTTAGTCATGTAGAAACATATTGTATGTGATCACAAACCTGTAGACCTTCCTCAACTTCTACAACAAAAGGACATCATCTTCAATTGACTTTACTTCAGTCTCGCGAGACTAGTTTTTGGATTAGTCGCAAAACCTAACTTTCAACAAGCATAAATTCATACCTATAATGAACAAATTTATGAAACCTGCACCCAATATTCTTCAATATCCTCTCTGAAATTCCTCGAAGTTTCACTCCTTGAATCATCCCTAAAAAGGAGTTATAGATAAAATGGCATACCTTGCTGAATTTTGGTCTATTCCGGAGAACAAACTTGTAGAGCATTCCACATATTGAATATTTGATATATGGTTCTGAAACTCACACACAACATACTAAGAAATGTATGATTTTCAATTTAATTGATGTCACATAATTTGGATCCTCTATGAAGAAGTTATGACTGTTTTTCTTAGAACACCTTTTTGAGACTAGTTTCAGGACTAGTCAAAAACCCTATCTTCCATAGAGTGTATCTCCAAAAATAAAATTACCCATAAGTTGAAATGTTTACCACAAGTACCATGATATGTATTCTAAATATCCTCCAAGTTTCGCTATCTGAATCATTGTAGAAAACAAGTTATAGGAAAATGGTAAGATGACCTTTAAATAACATACCTTAGAACACATCATCACAAGACTTCATCCTCCCTTGGAATTTAACCCTTCTTCACTTCATATTCCCTATGAAATTCACCTTATATCTCCTTGGTTACCTCGGATAAAAATTACTTGAGTTTATGTAACAAATGAACTCCTAGGTGCCTTATTTATACTAGATCTGGCACCCTCTTTTTAGGGCCGACTTGACCCAAATTTTTTTAAATGATTATTCCATTGGGGCCGACTTTACCAACAATATCCCTAATATTTATTTTAATATTCATTGCAATGGGGACGACTTGTAACTTGTTTTTTGTAAAAAAAATTCTTTTTTTAATTAATTTGGGGCCGACTTGTCACTTCTTTTTACATATATTTACAACTTCTTAACCATACTTCAGGGCTTCCATCTTCAAAAGGGAATATCTCCTCAACCATGAGGAACCACGTGGTGTACCACCTACCATTGGAAACAACATGACGAATACTCTCCATATATGAGAGATTTAAATGCATTATTAGAGTCAACCATCCTCTTTTTCCTCAAACAACGTTAGACTTCATGACCACATCTCTGGGCTTCTTGTAGATTTCTTCAAAGCGTCTTCCCATGAGGGCCATGCTTAAAGATATACCATAAGGGGACCACTTTAGAGACGTCTTCAATTATTCCCATTACTTCTAGATTCTTTTATAATTATTTAAAGTTGTCATCAATGAAAATCAATTTTCCAGCAAAATGTGTGTGGGCCCCGATGTGGTTAGTTGATATGTCAACTTCCCGGGGGTGCAATTTTTGCATACAATCTTCATTTGGGGCACTCGGTACCTCATAAAAAAGGTTTATACAAGAAGTAAAAATTATGTTCGACCTATAATTTTCCTTTTTCTATATGCTAGGCGTTGTCGTGCCAAAAAAACGTCGTTTAGAGCCTCAAAACGGCCTTGGAAGTTTGGGACCTGAAAAAATGTAGAAAAAATACCAAGATGTGGAACCATTTTGAATTAGTGCAATAGGTGCGTGGCCACCAGTATGCACATATATTATTCTTTCTCCCTTAGGAATCAATGGTCCCCATTCTGTCAAGTTCCTCCATAAGATGGGGAAACTTCTGTTGAATCTGACTCCTAGTGAGCCACTTTCCTTTGTGAAGAAGTTGCCATGCTTTGAAAACTCAATAGAGTTGGATGTTTTGTTAGCAGGTGCCCTTCGTCTCAGTGTCCATGATCCAATCAAATATCTTCCATTAAATGCATTCAATATTGAGTTATGTAGGGTTCAAGTGCTTATCCATTTCTGAAGTGTCTAGGAGAGGTGGAAAATATGGTCGAAGCAGTTCCACATTAAATACAGGGTGCAAGCCAAGGAAAGGGGGAATACTTCATTGAAAAGAAATCCATCCCACAACCTTGGTGATGGTATAAGACTTGTATCATAATGGGTGAAGCTTCCCATGGGGTCTTATGAGGCACTCTTTCTGCAAATGCAACCATACCTTATCTCCCACTTGAAACTTGTGTGATACCCAATGTTGATTGTGGCGTTGCTTGTACTTGCAATTGGATTTATACAAAATATCATGAACTTGTATTTAGATGTGTTGGATTCATTAAAATTTTTTGGCTTCTTCATCAACCTCGATCTGAGTATGGGAGAACTCTCCTTGTGCAACTATAATGGTCAGAGCTATGTCATTAGGGGCCAATGGTTGGAACATGAAGCACACCTAAAAAGGGTTGTGGTCAATAAAGATATGGAGGGATTTGTTATATCTATGTTGAACACAAGGAAAGATCTCATCCCATGTTCATGGATGATAAAGTAGGATCCGAGGAACGCTCATAGAGGTCCAGGAGGATCTGAAACATGCACAGAGGTCCCAGGGGATCCATAAAATATCAAAATTAAATCATTTCAAATCATCCTGAAAATGACATCAATGCGTAGAGATCATCGTCAACTTTCCAATTGCCCAAATGGGAAGTCAAACGAAGTTTGTATGAAAAATTTATAAGTAGTCAAAGTTTGGGTCAAACATGCAAAAGTCAAAGGTCAAAGAGAAAAAAGAGGTGACATGTGTCACCACTACAAGGGTGAAACATGGCACATGCTCGTATAGAAGGTGACATGGCACATGTCCGTACATCGGGTGACGTGGAACATGTTCGTACAACATGTGACATGGCAAGGTTCATTAGCAACTGACTGGGTAGTCGTACCTCAAAGTGGTCTAGTTATACACCGACACATGGCATGTATGAGCCAATGAAAGGTCGCCACATGGATACCTCCCCATTGGACAATATTATCATAGTTTGTGTAAAATTTATGGAGTTGATGGGGGTCGAACCCGCAACCTCCATAACCTCCCAAGGCTTAGCATAGCCACCACAACCAACACACTATGCAATAGTTCTTAACCATACTATGTGTTTAAATGTATTTAAATTTATGTAATGTTTGTGTGGAGGGGGGAAAGGGGTCGAGTACTAGCCCCATCCCCTAGCCTGTATGTGTTATCATATGACTATACCTAAGCTCATGAAGTGGCTTAACAAATATACATGGGAGTTTGAAAACATATGTATATAGTTATAACATATGTTATTTATAGCATATAGTTATAACCACCAAAAACAATTTAACCATATGTCAAAGAATATTCCCATGAGGAGAAGGTCATTGGGAATAGAACCCATGACCTCCGCTTTTAGCGAAAGGTTTTAATCACTAGCTCAATGAACCCACATTTAGTGGGATTCCACTATTTTTATTTTTAAGTTGCAGTAATATGTGGACAGAAGTTGGGAGGCCCATGCCCTATATATTCGGCATGGATCCAAAAACCTACACAGATCCCTATGCACAGATCCCAAGAATGCATAGATATCAAGGAACATGGATTTTGATATAGGGCATGGATTTCGAGATTGTACATATGCATGGAAGTACGTGCATAGTACAAGAAAGTTTGTGTTGCACCGTAAAACATGCCAGGAGGATCATGAATTTGAGGTCTATTTTGTGATTTTAGTTCATTTGTAAAAGTATTTTCTCAATTTTCCATTAATGGGCATTTCGTGCATTATTTTACATGTCAGAGAGCCTAAAATTGAGCCAGTCTGGAAATTGGTTGACTTTATAGTCAAATTTCTCAGAAGTTTGCAAGGATTTCAATGGTGAAGTTATTTTATTGTTTTGAGTAATGTAATTTAAGAGCATCCATTAAATTGGCATATGTGAGTCATTTTACATGTGATTTTGATATTTGAGATGGAGAAAACAATTTTCATTGGATTAAAGGGAACTTAAAGATGAAACAGAAGTATGTAATATGAGTTCTTTTATTTATTTTTTTGTCGTCTCATCATTAAGAAAATATAATCTTCAGTTTATAATTTTTTGGGTAAAAAGGACATCATCATAATTTTGCAAACCACCCCAATACAATTAGTAAATTATTCTAGATCAAGTTAGATACTACATGTGTGTGTGTGTGTATAAGAAATAAGCGGTGTCTAAGGATTTCCAGATCAAGTGGTATCAGAGCCAAGTTTGGTGTGTGTTGCAAGTTGTTGTTGTGATGAGATCCAAGAGTTCAATTGGTGAAGATCTTGAAGACTCTTATTAGGGAAACAAGATGAGTAAAGTTCTCATGAAATTGAGGATACAAAAGAAAATTAATCAGCAAATCCAGAGAGATAATTATGAGTTAAGGATGCAGTTGCAAGCTCTTGAGGAAGAGAAGCAAAGGATGCAAGATTGATTTTTATTAAATGAATATTTCCACATGAGTATTTTTCATGAACTAGGAAGAAAGTTGCAAATATTGGCACCATCAATCAGTAAATCTGGACAAGAAAAGAATGAGAAGTCTCCACTAGAAGAGATATTATCTCCCTCCAAGAACATGATTGAGAAAGAAGACTCCTTATATTATTATTTATCCCATCAAGATGGAGAGTGTTCGAGGGTAAATGAAGAAAAGAAAACTTCATATGAAGAAATCCTGCATAAATTTGGACAAGCAGAGAATGAGAAGTCTCCACTGCAAGAGATAATATATCCCTCCAAGAACATGATCGAGAAAGAAGACGCCTCATATTATTCTTTATCCAATCAAGATGGAGAGTGTTCAAGGGTAGATGAAGAAAACAAAACTTCAGATGAAGAAGTCCTACATAATAAATTGGCCTTACCTTCCAGTCTAGAGAAGAGTAACATGTGTAAGGAATCTTCAGGGAAAGATGTGCATGCTACAGGAGAAGGAATGATGAATTTTCCCACTGGTGAATGGTCTAGTTATCCATTTTCTTCATGTGGAACTAAAAACCATGATGTGGAGAAGTGTCAAAGAATAAATTCTATGCAAGTAAATCCCTTCAAGAAGAAGGCAAATCATTTCTCAAGTCAGAGGAAAAGGAGGAATGATAAGAAGGAATCGTGGAACAAGACACTCTGCTCTTATTATGGTAAGAGTGGACACCAGATTGAGAACTATTGGACACTTTACCTGCACTTATGTTTGAAGAAAAGTAGAAAATATGTAAAGGCAATTGTAAGAAGACAAGTACTAGCTCCAGATGAAGTCAATGGTATTACTAAAAGGCTTGGGAAATAATACTTCCTGATGGTTGGTTTTGGAAAAGTGATATATGAAGACATCAAAGAATGGTTTGTGGACAGTGGTTCATCTCGCCACATGACCGAGATGAGATCAATATTTTTTACTTTCTTAGAGTTCGACACATATTTATTTGTGGGATCCTGAACCAATACCAGACAGGAAATAAGAGGGTATGTATATGAGGATTTATGGGAATCGAACACATGTTGTATGTTCCAGCCTAAAGGTAAACCTACTCTCAATTGCAGGATTTGAGGATGATGGTTATGTAGTGACATTCCAGAATGGTCAAGTACTAGTGTACTTAAGAGAAGTTGCTCTAGACATGACAATAGTACTTGGTATGCATAAGGAGAGCTTATATAGGTTACTAGGAAGACCCATAGTTTGGTCTAATGGTTATTTGGATTCGACATCATATTTTACATCAAATTCAATGTCAGATTCAACATCAACGTTAGAGGCATTGTCAGAGGTCAGAAACTGTGAGACTCCTCCCAATACAATGGGAAGAATGAGTCCATGAAGTAAACCATATTTAAATTTTTTTAAATATGTATATTTGTAACTATAATATGCATATGTGTAAATATCCTAAAGTATATTAGAAGGATTGTAAGACACTCATTGTAAACTATAAGAGTGAGAGGGACTCTGTAAATTTCTATATTTCCACCTTGTATGAGTGAGAGAAATTTTGTAAAGAGAGTTTCTATATTGCCACCTTATATGTTGTAAAGAGTGAGAGGAATCTCGTTAGATATTTCTAGATAGCCACCTTGCACTTTGTTATAGAGTCAGAGGAATCTCGTTAGAGATATTTCTAGATATCTACATATACATATATTGTTCTACCGTGAGAGGAATCTTGTTGTAAATATTTCTAAGCCTTTAGACAATAGAACAAACAAATGTATCTTGTAATAAGATAAAAGGCTACATATGGATCTAATTTTCTTAGAAAACATTCTTGATTCTGAAGAACCAAAGGTGAAGAAACAAAAGGATGCATGCAGTTGGAGCATGTATATCAGAAGCGGAAAGAGCATTGAAGTAATGCAAAAATTTCTAGAGCTAGTAAAGGAGAAATAATACTCTTCATAGAATAAGAGGCATAAAGGTGCATGTTATAAGCATATTTAAATACTATTTCATGTTCGTCTGGATGTATACCTCGAACATAAGCAATTAGGTACAAATGATAATAGTACAAGCATAATTGTTTTTCAATGAAGGAGTGACAATGGACATAACATTCATTTAGGGACTCCTACAGATATATTAGGAGTACAAGACCAGAGAGTCCAAATGGGAAAGGAATAGATCATGAACATTCGACTTGGTTTCATATTGGTTGAGATAGACTATCTTCCACAAAAGGAGATGGGAGTGGATGTTGAAATACATGATACAGGTATTGTAGAGATTCAGTGAACATGACTTTTGTTATCAGGGAATCTATGAGCCAGAACTAGAGCTATATTATTAGCGACAATGCCATAGGCCAAAGTCAAAGATATATTCCATATAAGCATACATAAGTACATTTATCTAGTATCTAATATCAATGAAGACCTATTTCCAAAAGAATTGGCAAGATGGAAGAGTGAAGAAGATTCATCACTAAGTTACTGGATATGAACATTTTAGTAAGATGGAAGAGTGATTTAGATTTATCATCACTAATTTATTGAATATCTATACTTTTGGAGGTCTAAAATTTCTTCAATGGGAAAGTGTGATCCAGGAGGATCTGAGGAACACTCATAGAGGTCCAGGAGGATCCGAAATGCTCATAGAGGTCCCAGGGGATCCATAAATGTTCAATTTTTTAATATCTAAAATCATCCCTAAAATGTCATCAATGCGTAGAGCTCGTCATCATCTTTCTAACGATGCAAACGAAAAGTCAAACAAAGTTTATATGAAAAAGTTATACGCGGTCAAAGTTCGGGTCAAATATGCAAAATTCAAAGGTCAAAGGGGAAAAAAGAGGTGACACATGTCACCATTGCAAGGGTGACACATGGAACATGTCCATATAGTAGGTGACATGGCACATGTCCGTACAATAGGTGACATGGCACATGTCCGCACAACAGGTGACATGGCAAGGTTCATTAGCAGCGGATTGGGAAGTCGTACCTCCAAGTGGTCTAGTTATACACCAACACATGGAATGTACAAGCTAATGATAGGCCGCCACATGGAAACCTCCCATTGGCCAATATTTTCATAGTTCATGTAAAATTTATGGAGTCAACGAGGGTTGAACCCACGACCTCCATCACCTCCCAAGGCTTAGCATAGCCCCCACAACCAACACACTATGAAATAGTTCTTAAACATACCATGTGTTTAACATTTAAATTTATGTAATATTTTTGTGGAGGGGGTAAAGGGGTCGAGGAATAACCCCATACCTTGGTCTGTATGTATTATCATATGACTATACCTAAGCTCGCGAAGGGGATTAACAAATATCAACGAGAGTTTGAAACAATATGTATATAGTTATAACATATAGTTATAAACACCATAAAATATTTAACCATATGTCAACGAATATTCCCACGAGGAGAAGGTCGCGGGGAATAGAACCCCCAACCTCCACTGTTTTAGTGGAAGGTTTTAACCACTAGGTCAACGAACCCACATTTAGAGGGATTCCACTATTTTTAGTCTTAAGTTGTAGTAATATGTGGATGGAGGTTGGGAGGAGGCCCGCACCTTATATATTGGGCATGGATCCCAACAACTACACAAATCCCTATGCACAGATCCCAAGGATTCATATATCTCAAGGTGCATGGATTTCAAGACTTTATGTATCCAAGTTTTGTGTTTCACCGTAAAATGTGTTGTGAGGTACTTTGTCCGATTATAGACAACTTTATACTCATTTTTCAGAATTTTTTGTGAGGATCATGAATTTGAGGTCACTTGTAAAAGTATTTTCTCAATTTTATATTAATGGGCATTTCATGCATTGTTTTGTGTGTTGTAGAGTGTAAAATTGAGCCAGTTTGGAAATTGGTCGACTTTATAGTCAAATTTCTCAGAATTTCACGAGGATTTCAATGGTGAAGTTATTTTCTTATTTTAAGTAATGTAATTTAAGAGAATACATTAAATTGGTATATGTTAGTCATTTTACATGTGATTTTGATATTTGATATGGAGAAAGCAGTTTTCATTGGATTAAAGGGAACTTAAAGATGAAACAAAAGTATGCAATTTGAGTTCTTTTATTTTTTGTTGTGTCGTCTCATCATTAAGAAAAGAGAATCTTCAGTGTATGAGTTTTTGGGTAAAAACTACATCTTTAGAATTCTGCAAACCACCCCGATACGATTAGTAAATTATTTTGGATCAAGTAATATATATATAAGAAATAAGTGGTGTCTAAGGATTTCTGGATCAATGGATATTTGAAATTGTGCATCCTCAGGATATGAAAAATCATCATGTGGACTACCTGTATTTGTCCATCAGTCTGTGGGTGGAAGGCAGTCAATTTGGTGAACTTGGTGTCTGTTGACGTCGAGGGACTAAAGAGTCTCCAACATAAACATTTTCAACCTCTCATGGGGCTAGGTGAGAAGAGACGGGAATGTCACCTTGAGGCTTAAAGCCCCATACAAGAATGCACATTGGACTCTAGGCCAATTTCCCCTAAACTATAGTCAAAGCATGAATTTCTTTGCTTTGTAATTTAACTTTTTAACAATATTTAATTTTTATTTAATTTATGATCTTTATGCTATTTACAATTTAATACTTTATACATTTGAAGTAACAAAATTAAATTAATAAAGAAAATGAAAAATAAAAAATAAAAAGGAAATGCTTTTGTTTTTATTTTAACAAAAAAGTAACTAAAACAGACTTAACTAAAAGTCAGAGAAAGTCAATAAACTATATTAGTTTTAAAGTAATTTAATTACACGATAAGTTTATTACCTAACATTAGTTGAAGAATAGAGAAATAACATTTTTTATGATATAACATTTTTATGTTTTTATTTAGGAGTTAGGATGTAACTAAAACATAATAAAATCAAAAGTAAGAAGCAAAAACGTTTATACACATTAAACTAGTTAATGGGTAAAACATATATACATGACCTTTTACAAAATAAACATGTTATGTTTTTCTTTTTATAATTTTATCTTTTTTTTTTTTTATTATGAATTCAAAGTGTTAAATTAATAAAGATGAGAAAAACTGAGGAATTTAAAGAAAAATCAAAGAAATATTTCAAAGTGGGAAAGAACTTGATTTTCATTAAAAATAATCCCCATACAATTCATAAATCTTCAAAATTTGCAAGTCTCTGCGTAGACTAGGACCATGTTTATGGTCTTTAGTCCCTCTAGACATGATGTACAATAGAAAGACCAAGATTGAAAAAGAAAAAGAGAGTTGAGCCAAGAAGGAATAGAGCAATGGTGGTGAATCACAAGGAGAAAACCTACATATAGAAACTGATTAGTGCCGAATAAAATCGAGCTTTAATACAACAAACTAACAAGTAAATGTTTACCTTATGAAGGCCAATAAGCTCATCCTCGCTTTATCCTTATCGCTGCTTCGAAATACCCCCTTCTTCCAACGATTTCGTCAATCTCTGTTGAATATGTAAAAGAAGAATGGAATGAAACAATCCTCACAACACTCCAAGCATACTTCTCTGAGTTTTCTGCCAAAGTTCTCTCTCAAAAAATTTTCTTAAAAATGTCTTCTTCAAAAAAAAAAATTCTTTAGAAAAACCTCTCCCCAATGGCTGCGCGCTGCTTTCTATTACCTCCTTTGGTAGACCATTCCTTTGGTTGGTAGTTTCATAACCGAACTTTAAACTTTCCATAAAACATTTTTTTTTTTGACGAAAACGGTTATAGTTTATATTAGAGGGGTGGCAAAGCCACATATGCCCCGAGTTTCAGTTACAAAATGCCCCGAGTTTCTTTGGGCCTACAGATCAAAATACAAAATGTTATGCAACACTGTTTCAGCATAAGATCTAGCGTTGTTTCAGCATAATTTCCAGCACTGTGCTCCCCAGCGCTATGTTTCAGCATGTGTAACAACACTGTGTTTCAACAACTGTTCCAGCACTGTGTTTCAGCATGTGTAACAACACTGTGTTTCAGCTGTTACATCACTGTGTTTCAGCATAAGATCCAACTCTGTTTCAGCACTATGATTCAGCATATGTGTTCCAGCATCTGTGTTCCAGCATCTGTGTTCCAGCATCTGAGTTCCAGCATCTGTGTTTCATCATCTGTGTTCCATCTCTGTTTCAGCACTGTGTTCCAGCTCTGTTACAACACTGTGTTTCAGCATCTGTTTAAGCTCTATTTCAGCACTGTGTTCCAGCATCTGTGTTCCAGCATCTGTGTTCCAGCATCTGTATTCCAGCATCTATGTTCCAACATTTGTGTTCCATCACCTGTGTTCCAGCATCTGTGTTTCAGCTTCTGTGTTCCAGCTCTATTACAACACTGTGTTTCAACATCTGTTCCAGCCCTGAGTTTCGGCTTATGCGCTGTCAGTCCTTTGGAAGAGTGCACGTGAGCTGCGATGGGTCATGGGATTTCCACATTTTCAATGATGCCATTGACTGACAGCTCTCCAGCATCCAATAGAATGCCTTTGTTGGCTTCTGTATCAACATTTCGATTTAAGTCCCTTAAAACGTGATAGCAGTGATAGGTGTTCAAATTCCTTAATAGGAGGTGGATTTTATCAAGGAGGTTGTTGAGATGGATGCTTTGAGTTGTGGATCGCTTGATAATAGCCTGTATGATT
>SNQJ01S0167170.1:0-12650 GCA_010110895.2 Picea sitchensis | reverse complement strand
GTTTAGGTAAAGTCCTTGAGTGCCCATGAAGTATGGGCCGTTTCTGAAAATCAGATCTCTATCCTCCTGGGAGATAAATTCGAATATAAAGTATCCTATCCCGACCGCGTAGCATGTCACACTGTTTTCTATCAGAGGTCTCCAGTTTCGCTGAATCCAGTTGTCGGTGGATCTGGTTGAGGGCTAGAGTCCCATAAACTGACCAATGAGTCCTCGTTCAGAGAGAGACAAGGTGACTTTGATAGGGAGATCCGGAGGGAGGTCGATCTTTGGAATATCGTTTAGCTTCTTGACAAAGCTCGGGGCTTCTATGACGGTCGTTTTTTTGCTGCATGCTTCTACCAGGCGTCTGAAGGAGGAGGCGGGGGAAGGAGGGGGCGGCGGCTCCCCTCCCTGGGCTGTCATTGCGGCACTCTCAAACCCTTAACGTTACAGAGCTAGGTCAGGGCGTGCGCGCGGCCGATTCTTTTTCATCCACTAGCCTACTCAAATCTCACTTGCCATCAAGTGGGATAAAAAGTCCATAACACATTACTTAACAAAACTAATTTGTTTTTATTAGTCCCGTGACATTTGTTTGTGTTTTCTTCATGTATTATAACTATTTTCCATTTGATTTTATATGTAGTCTGAGACAGATAATTTAATTGATTTTTCATAGCGAGAAGAATTGCCTCACAGTTTTCCACCATGTTTGAGAAATCACTACCAACTATTCGTCTTCCATTCTTTCCATAGAATGAAATAGCTCATCCAACCATTTTACTACAACATCGTAGTCATAATCCTTTCCATACTGTATTCAGAAGGAAGGTATGGCACATAGATAGCTAAAAATACAAAGCCAACTATGATATAATAAGTTGGAGGCTTCCTCTTTATATGTGTAGGGACTAGGCACTTGTGAGTAGAAAGCTCAAGATCAAATTCACGATACTCAAAATCACATAGAATTTTGACTCTGGCATGCTTTGTTGTGTGCTTTTGTGAAACAAGTCAGCGAAAACCTATACGCTCACCATTCCTGAAAGGGACAGTTCCAACATTAGCAATATTAATTCCATCAAAAAATGAGGAGAATGACTGATGATCTCAGGAATTTCTCTGTTGGATTTGTTGCTTCTACTCTTCTAGTTTGATTTGTGTCCACAACTATCTTGGCCGAGATGATTTCCATCAAAACAACACCAAAGTTGTAGACATCGGATTTGTTCGTGAGTTGAAAGCATTAGTGGTATTCCAGGTCAATATATACGACGTGCCCTATGGAGCAGTGGAAACACGAGTTGCATCTGATGGCACAAATCTTGAGAGCCCAAATCTGCCACTTTGTTCTGGAAGTGTTCATCCAACAGAATATTATTAGATTTTATGTCTTTGTGGAATATAGGTGGTTGAAGACTATGAAGAAATGTAAGGGCCTGGGTAGTCTCTATACAAATATTCAAACAAGTACCCCAAAAGGCGTGTGCTTTCTCTCAAATCACACGATGAACATCTTCTTAGTGTAATTTATTTCAAAAAAATAGGTTGGGCATGGATCTTATTTCGATTTTATCGGTTGTGAATAGGAGAAAACAAAATGAAAACAATAGTCAGAGATTTGAAAAGTTGATGCCTAGATGCAAGTAGTTTAAAATCGTCCTTTCAAATATACCTCTTTTGTCACCATATTGTTTTCTGATCATAACAAATTTTATGTAAAGATCTTTTGCCTGGCCTTTAGGTATATGGTCGAGAGCATACTTATAGATACACCTTGCTCTTTCCATTTATTTACAACACTCCTCAAACTCGACAAACGCAACAATCCCTCCTTTCGACGAGCCCTTCTAATTTCATTTCAAAATCTACAAAGAAGTCAACAAGTCCCCCCTTCTCTGTATCACAATCAATCCTTTCAGTATTGAATACAACAACTTTGCAGTCGAGAAGTATTCTAATTGACCATGCAGGTAGGAGATATATTATGTTTCATAATTGGACAATCACATCCATATTTGTAAGGAATGTTGCACACTCTCCTTTATTTGTTTCAAAGACTCGTGCCTCTTGTAATAGGCCCAATGAGAAATAGTTGGGATTTCCAAAAAGCAAGCATGGCTACATAGCTTTATTACCACATGTAAATCTTTAAGGTGCCCCCCTTTACGTTGTCTAATAATTCCATATTCATGTATTGGTGCATCATAATCATAACTTGGCACGACAAATGGCCCTGCACATCAGCCAAGTGTTGTTCCTCCACGATACATATAATAATTTATGAATGTTCCTTTTGTTGCAGAAAAAAATGTGCAACAACATATGCAATATCTTCTACTAGGCTTTGAGGTGAACTCTCCAAATACTTGGAAACCACCAGTCTAATTCTCAGTCCACATGTCTCATTATTTTCTCTTGCATCATGCTCCATTACTTTATTGCCATAATATGATCTTGATAACCCATAATATTTCATTAACTAGAGAGGGCATGGAATTGTTTAAGTTATAGAAAAAGGAAAGTGACATAAATTTTATTACATTATGGATGGCAAGTCATGAAACATAATTTAGAAAATGAGGTATGTTTGGTGGAATATGGAATGGCTTTGAAATATATAATATGGCTATAACTGACCTTGAAGAATAGTTATTGAATCTCTCTTTTATATAGTGAATAAGGTATGTGCATATATCAACAAGGGTGACATAAGGGTCTTTGTACATGTGTGTCATTGGAAAAATAAGACGACATGAATAATGAGATGAGTGAGTAGAAGAATCTGCTAAGTAGTAAGTCAATTGTTACAATAAATTCACTTACGAACAATGCACCAATATTTAAAGGGAAAAAGTGAAACTTTGCGCAAGTAATGTGACTGGAGAGGGAGCCTGGCAACGCTTTGTCTGCTAAGTCCTGTTGAAAAAAATCGTCGTCAACAATTGCCAACCAATAGATGTGCATCGCTTACAGTGGCGTGGAATATTTAAACAATAACATATGATCATTGATTCTCTGCAGGAAAGGGGAAGGGAAGTGTAATGACAGGACTGAGGGAAATTCAATGTGGGACAAGGAAAGGATGATAGGGTTAGGTGGTCTAGGTTATACAACAAGGGGAGACACAAGTGAGGTCAAGGGATTCATGGATCGGGACTTCGTGGAATACGTCATGGAAAGTGGTAAGTATGAGGGGGTTTGGTCTTGTTGTATAACCCGAAGGGACAACTCTTTGAAGCTTAACAAGATGATTACGAGACTAAAAACATATCGTGGATGTGTGTTGATGTAAAGACCCAAAACAATGAGTGTCCCCAAAGTGTATGCTAGAGGCATCTCAAAATGAAGGGGAAAGAGAAAGGGAAAGAAGGAGAAGGGGATAGGACCGACGAACATGATGAGCGAGGATGTATCGTGTAGCAAGAGAATGGTAGACAAGCGAGGGATTATGACAAAGGAAAGAAACTTGGTTCACCCCCAAGTCTGTTGTCCACCAAAAAAAATTTGGTCAATCAGTTAAAAATATACAGATAGCCTACCTTTTAATATCACCAATCATTTCTCCATCACTTATGACCATAAGAAAGGGGAAAAAAGAAAAAGAAAAGAGAGAAAATAAACTGAGTAAATGCAAAATCAACCCAAAACTAATCTATCCCTTCCCAAAATTATTATTATTATTTAATTTATTTACAGAGGAAAGAAACCATTAGCTTGGACTTAGGTCAGATGAAATTTAGCATAAATGAATGCGTCACCTGTTTTGCATGCAGGTCTTATGAGTTTGACCAATTTGTGCATAGAGGGACTGCCAAAATGCCAACCAACAAAAGTGCATGGTGCGGAGAACTGATTAATCAATACCCAAAATAAGCGATCACCAATCCTCAAGACATGCCAACCAACATATGCATTTCCAGTAATGATGAAGGTATTGACTAAATTAGATTTAGGGTTTAGGGTTGGTACCTTCGAGGGATGATCCATGAATTCATTAAATAAGTTATTATAATCTATGGGGACTTTTCTATTAGGAACAGGGTCATCATGATGCAAAGGATATTCATAACATGGATTAAAAACCATATGAATGTCTCTAAAATAATCATCTTCACTGAAGAGCAATGTGCACATAGGAGGGATACGCCTACTAGTATTAAATTCCTTATCCTCTCTTGATTGAAACAAAGGAATAGCAAAAAGTTTAATATCTTGATTGAAATCATAGATATCTTCAAAAGAGGACTCCTCAGTTGTATCATTAAATTCATGTGGGTCTACATCATTTGTCTACTCATTAGCATCATCATCGAATACAATTGTATCATAAATTGGTTTGACATAGTTATAATTGATTTCTTCATTTGCATAATCAAAATTTCCATCGTATGCGTGCAGATAAGAAGCTTGAGATGAAAGATGATTTTGGGGTTGAGTTTCTTTATGAGGTTTAAGAAGGGTGTGAGAGGTGGATTGGTCACCAAGCATCATTATATAATCATGATCCTCTTCACATCCACGCTCTTGACCACAAGTAGTAGATTTATTATAACTAGGTCCTGGGGGAGTGGGCTCCCGAGAGATACTCCCAACACGATTTGAAGATTGAGACTTGAGAAAGATCATGTGATATAGTAAGCTCTTAATGATGGGGATTAAAGAAGACACCTCTTGGTGTGAATCATAAACGCCAAAGGAGTAACTTGTTCTACGTATTTTCTCTTCAAAGTTGAGGCAAGTGGATAGGGATAACTCTAGGTTTTGAACATTCTTTTCTTCTAACCACCATCGGTAAAAAGGAGGTAGAAGTTCATAGTAATGTAATAGGGCAGCCAATTTGGTAGGGCGAATGGGAGTAGCAATTAAATTTTATAACTTGATAAACTGAAGATTAAAAGTAAGAATGCTCTCATTATCCTTCATACTTAATTGATTAAATCTCTTAAGATGCTCGTAAGGATTATCCAAATGACCAAAGGTAGAAGTAAACGAGTAAGAAAATTCAAACCAGGTAGAAATGCACCCATCAGGAAGGTCAACAAACAAAGAGGTTGCATTGCCCTAAAGTGAATTAATGAACAAAAGCATGAAACTATCATTAATATTTACTCTGAGAATGGTGCAAGCATTTGAAAATGCGCGAAGAGGTTCCACCACTATAATAGTTCCATCGCCATGAAGGAGAGGAAAATGATTCTTGAATTTGTGAGGTAAATGGTTCACCGGGTGAGCGAACTTCAAGGGAGTGGGTACAAACCAAGGGGAATTGTTTAGGTCTTGTTCAAACTCAAACATGACATACTTGCGAATGACCTTCCCAAGGTTAGTAGTTGAAACCACATGGTTACAACCACAAAACAGGCTTATGATCGGTTGAGACATTGAGGTCTAGGAAAATAAAAATAGAATTGAAAGAATTAAAACAAAACTAGCACATAACCATTGAGCGGTTCTCTCCAGTATGGTTGCCAAAAATATGTTGACTTCGAGGGACTAGAGAGTCTCCAACATCAACATTTTCAACTTCTCACGGGGATGGTTGAGAAGAGGCGAGAATGTCACCCTAGGCTAAAATCCCCAGACAAGAATGTGCATTGAAATCTAGGCCAATTTCCCCCTAACCTATAGTCCAAGCATGAATGTCTTTGCCTTGTAATTTAACTTTTTAACAATATTTAATTTTTATTTAATTTATGATCTTTATGCTATTTACAATTTAATACTTTATACATTTGAAGTAACAAAATTAAATTAAATTAATTGTTTTTATTTTAACAAAAAAGTAACTAAAATAAACTTAACTAAAATCTAGAGAAAGTCAATAAACTATATTAGTTTTAAAGCAATTTAATTACATGAAAAGTTTATTACCCAACATTAGTTGAAGAATAGAGAAATAATATTTTTTTAGGATATAACATTTTTATGTTTTTATTTAGGAGTTCGGATGTAACTAAAACATAATAAAATCAAAAGTAAGAAGCAAAAATGTTTATACACATTAAACTAGTTAATGAGTAAAACATATATACATGACCTTTTACAAAATAAAAATGTTATGTTTGTCTTTTTATAATTTTATCTATTTTTTTTTTATTCTGAATTCAAAGTGTTAAATTAATAAAGATGAGGAAAACTGAGGACTTTAAAGAAAAATCAAAGAAATATTTCAGAGTGGGAAATAACTTGATTTTCATTAAAAAGACTTCCCATACAATTCATAAATCTTCAAAATCTGCAAGTCTCTGCGTAGACTAGGGCCAGGTATATGGTATTTAGCCCCTCTAGACACGATGTACAATAGAAATACCAAGCTTGAAAAAGAAAATGAGAGCTGAGCCAAGAAGGCATAGAGCAATGGTGGCGAATCACAAGGAGAAAACTTGCATATACAAATTGATTAGCGTCGAATAAAATTGAGATTTAATACAACAAACTAACAAGTAAATGTTTACCTTATGAAGGCTAGTAAGCTCATCCTCACTCTATCCTTATCGATGCTTCGCAAGACCCCTTGTTGCCGACGATTTCGTCAATATCTGCTGAAGATGTAAAAGAAGAATGGAATGAAACAGTCCTCACAACACTCCAAGTAAACTTCTTTGAATTTTCTGCCAAAGTTCTCTCTCAAATTTTTCTCTTAAAAATGTCTTCTTCAGAAAAATTTTGTCTTCAGAAAAATCTCCCCCCCAATAGTTGGGCATTGCTTTCTTTTACCTCCTTTGGTAGACCATTCCTTCTGTTGGTAGACCATTCCTTTAGTCCCCGACATTTGTTTATGTTTTCTTCATGTATTATAACTATTTTCCATTTGATTTTATATGTAGCCTGACGTAGATAATTTAATTGTTTTTTCATAGCAAGAAGAATTGCCTCGCAATTTTCCATCATGTCTGAGAAATCACTACCAATTGTTCCTCTTACTTTCTTTCCATAGAATGCAATAGCTCGTCCAACCGTTTTACTGGAACATCATAGTCATATAATCCTTTCCATACTGTATTCAGAACGAAGGTATGGCACAAAGATCACTGAAAATACAAAGTGAACTATGATATAATAAGTTGGAGGCTTCCTCTTTATATGTGCAGGGACTAGGCGCTGGTGAATAGAAATCTCAAGATCAAATTCATGATACTTAGAATCACGTAGAATTTGTTGTGTACTTCTGTGAAACAAGGTAGAGAAAACCTATATGCTCACCATGCCTGAAAGGGACAGTTCCAACATTAGCAATATCAATTCCATCAAAAACTATGGAGAATATCTGATGATCTCAGGAATTTCGCTGTTGAAGCTATTGGTTCTACTCTTCTAGTCTGATTTGTGTCCACATCTATCTTGGCCGAGATGATTTCCATCAAAACAACACCAAAGTTGTAGACATCATATTTGTTCGTGAGTTTAAATCATTATTGGTATTTTGGGTCAATATATACAACGTGCCCTGTGGAGCATTGGAAACATGGGTTGCATCTAATGGTGCAAATCTTGAGAGCCCAAATCTGCCACTTTGTCCTGGAAGCGTTCATCCAACAGAATATTAGTAGATTTTGTGTCTTTGTGGAATATAGGTGGTTCAATACTATGAAGGAATGTCAGGGCCTGAGCAGTCTCTATACAAATATTCAAACAAGTATCCCAAAAGGCGTGTGCTTTCTCTCAAATAACACGATGAACATTTACTTAGTGTAATTTATTTCAAACGGACAGGTCGGGCATGGATCTTATTTCGATTTTACCAGTTGTGAATAGGAGAAAAAAAAACGAAAAACAATAGTCAGATCTTTGAAAAGATGATTCCCAGCTACAAGTAGTTTAAAATCGTCCTTTCAGATATACCTCTTTTGTCACCATATTTTTTTCCGATCATAACAAATTTTATGTAAAGATATTCTACCTTGCCTTTAGGTATATGGTCGAGAGCATACTTATAGATACACCTTGCTCTTTGCATTTCTTTACTGCGCTCCTTGAACTCGGCAAAGGAAACAATCCCTCCTTTCGATGAGCCCTTCTAGTTTCGTTTCAAAATCTACAAAGAAGTCATCAAGTCCCCCCTTCTCTGTATCGCAATCAATCCTTGCAGTATTGAATACAACATCGTTGCAGTCGGGAAGTATGCTAATTGACCATGCAGGCAGGAGATACATTACGTTTCAGAACTGGACAATCACATCCATATTTGTAAGGAATGATGCACACTCTCCTTTATTCGTTTCAATGAGAAATAGCTTGGCTTTCCAAAAAGAAAGCACAGCTACATAGATTTATTACCACATGTAAATATTTAAGGTGCCCCGCTTTACGTTGTCTAATACTGCCATATTCATCTATTGGCACATCATAATTATAACTTGGCGCGACGAATGGCCCTACAAATCATCCAAATGTTGTTCCTCCATGATACATGTAATAATTTACGAATGTTCCTTTTGTTGCAGAACAAATTGTGCAACAACATATGCAATATCTTCTATTGGTCTTTGAGGTGCCCTCCCCAAATACTTGGAAACTACCATTCAGTCCACATGTCTCATTCTTTTCTCTTGCATCATGATCCATTAATTTATTGCCATAATATGATCTTGATAACCTATAATATTTCATTAACTAGAGAGGGCATTGAATTGTTTAAGTTATAACAAAAGGAAAGTGACATGACTTTTATTAAATTATGGATGGTAAGTCATGAAACATAATTTAGAAAATGAGGTATGTTTGGTGGAATATGGCATGGCTTTGAAATATATAATATGGCTATAACTGACCTTGAAGAATAGTTATTGAATCTCTCTTTTATATAGTGAATACAATATGTGCATATATCAACAAGGGTGACATAAGGGTCTTTGTACATGTGTGTCATTGGAAAAATAAGACGACATGAATAATGTGATGAGTGAGTAGAAGACTTTGCTTAGTAGTATATCAAGCCTTACAATAAATTCACTTACGAACAATGCACCAATATTTAATGGGAAAAAGAGAAACTTTGTGCAAGTAGTGTGACTGGAGAGGGAGCCTGGCAATGCTTTGTCGGCTAAGTCCTGTTGACAAACATCGTCATCAACAATTTCTATTCAAAAGATGCGCGTCACTTACAGTGGCGTGCAATCTTTAAACAAGAACATACGATCATTGATTCTCTACAAGAAAGGGGAAGGGAAGGGTAATGACATGATCGAGGGCGACTCAATGTGGGATAAGGAAAGGCTGATAGGGTTAGGTGGGCTAGGTTATAAAACATGGGGAGATACGATGAAGTTCAAGGGATTCATGGATCGGGACTTCGTGGAATAAGTCATGGAAAGTGGTAAGTATGAGGGGGTTTGGTCCAGTTGTATAACCCGAAGGGACAACTCTTTGAAACTTAACAAGATTATTACGAGGCTAAAAAAATGTCGTGGATGTGTGTTGAGGTAAAGACCCTAAACAATGAACATCCACAATGTGTATGATGGAGGCATCTCAAAATTAAGGGGGTAGAGAAAGGGAAAGAAGTATAAGGGGATAGGATTGACGAACGTGACGAGCGAGGATGTCTCATGTAGCAAGAACATGGTAGACAAGCGAGGGATTATGACAAAGGAAGACAACTTGGTTCACCTGCAAGTTTGTTGTCCACCAAAACACATTTGGTCAGTCAGTTAAAAATATACAGATAGACTACCTTTTAATATCACCAATCATTAATCCATCACTTCTCACCATAAAAAAGTGAAAAATAAATAAAAATAGAAATAAAAGTGAGAAAATAAACCAAGTAAATGCGAAATCAACCCAAAACTAATCTAGCCCTTCCCGAAAATTTTATTATTATTATTATTTTTATTTTTTCTTAATTTATTTACAGAGGAAAGAAACCATCAGCTTGGACTTAGGTCGGATGAAATTTAGCGTAAAGGAATGTGTCACCTGTTTTTCATGTGGGTCTTATGAGTTTGACCAATTTGTGTGTAGAGGGATTGCCAAAATGACAACCAACAAAAGTGCATGATGCATAGAACTGATTAATCAATATCCAAACGAAGCGATCATGAATCCTCAAGACATGCCAACCAACAGATGCTTTGCTAGTAATGATGAAGGTATTGACTGAATTAGATTTAGGGTTTAGGGTTTGTACCTTTGAGGGATGATCCATGAATTCATTAAATAAATTATTATCATCTCTGGGGACCTTTCTATCAGGAACAGGGTCATCATGATTCAAAGAAGATTCATAACATGGATTAAAAAACATATGAATGTCTCTAAAATAATCATCTTCACTGAAGAGAAATGTGCACCTAGGAGGGATATGCCTACTAGTATCTAATTCCTTAACCTCTCTTGATTGAAACAAAGGAGTAGAAAAAAGTTTAAGATCTTGATTGAAATCATAGATATCTTCAAAAGAGGACTCCTCAGCTATATCATTAAATTCATGCGGGTCTACATCATTTGACCACTCATTAGCATCATCATTGAATACAATTGTATCATAAATTGGTTTGACATACTTAGAATTGATTTCTTCATTTGCATAATCAAAATTTCCATCGTATGCATGCGAATAAGAAGCTTGAGATGAAAGATGATTTTGGGGTTGAGTTTCTTTATGAGGTTTAAGAAGGGTGTGAGAGGTGGATTGGTCATTAAGTATCATGATATAATCACGATCCTCTTCACATCCACGCTCTTGACCACAAGTAGTATATTTATTATAATTAGGTCCCGAGGGAGAGGGCTCCCGAGAGATACTCCCAGCATGATTTGAAGTGTGAGACTCGAGAAAGAACATGCGATCTTGTAAGCTCTTAATGACGAGGATTAAAGATGAAAACTCCTAGTGTGAATCATAAACGCCAAAGGAGTAACTTGTTCTACGGATTTTCTCTTCGAAGTTGAGGCAAGTGTATAGGGCTAGCTCGAGGTTTTGAACATTCTTTTCTTCTAACCGCCATCGGTAAAGAGGAGGTAGAAGTTCGTAGTAATGTAATAGGGTAGACAAGTTGGTAGGGAAAATGGGAGTAGGAATTAAATTGTATAACTTGATAAACTAAAGATTAAAAGTAAGAATGCTCTCATTATCCTTCATACTTAACTGATTAAATCTCCTAAGATGCTCATAAGGATTATCCAAATTCCCAAAGGTAGAAGTAAACTAGTAAGACAATTCAAACCAGGTAGAAATGCACCCATCAGGAAGGTCGGAAAACAAAGAGGGTGCATTGCCCTGAAGTGAATTCATGAACAAAAGAATGCAACTATCATTATTATTTACTTTGATAATGGTGCAAGCATTTGAAAATGTGCGAAGATGTTCCACCACCGTAACAGTTCCATCGCCATGAAAGAGAGGCAAATGATTCTTGAATTTGAGAGGTAAATGGTTCACTGGGTGAGTGAACTTCAAGGGAGTGGGTACAAACCAAGGGGAATTGTTTAGGTCTTCTTCAAACTCAAACAAGCCATACTTGTAAATGACCTTCCCAGGGTTAGTAGCTAAAACCACAGGGTTACAACCACCAAACACTATTCTGATCGGTTGAGACATTGAGGTCTAGGAAAATAAAAATAGAATTGAAAGAATTAAAACAAAACTAGGACAAAACCATTGAACGGTTCTCCCCAGTATGGTCGCCAAAAATATGTTGACGTCGAGGGACTAGAGAGTCTCCAACATCAACATTTTCAACCTATCACAGGGCTAGGTGAGAAGAGGTAGGAATTTCACCCTAGGTGTAAAGCCCCATACAAGAATGTGCATTGAACTCTAGGCCAATTCCCCCCTAACCTATAGTCCAAGCATGAATTTCTTTGCCTTGTAATTTAACTTTTTAACAATATTTAATTTTTATTTAATTTATGATCTTTATGCTATTTACAATTTAATACTTTATAAATTTGAAGTAACAAAATTAAATTAAGAAAGAAAATGAAAAATAAAAAATAAAAAGGCAATGCTTTTGTTTTTATTTTAACAAAAAAGTAACTAAAACAGACTTAACTAAAAGCCAGAGAAAGTCAATAAACTATATTAGTTTTAAAGTAATTTAATTACATGAAAAGTTTATTACCTAACATTAGTTGAAGAATAGAGAAATAACATTTTTTATGATATAATATTTTTATATTTTTATTTAGGAGTTAGGATGTAACTAAAACATAATAAAATCAAAAGTAACAAGCAAAAAAATTTATACACATTCAACTAGTTAATGAGTAAAACATATATACATGCACTACTACATATTGTAAAAATTCCGACGTTTTATTTGCGGCGTTATGGACAAAATTGTCCATATTGTCACAAAATAGAGGAAATTTAAAAAAAATAAAAATCATGTTGCCCGATAACGTCGCTCTTGCCACGTTGATGTCTCTCTTGCCACGTTAACGTCGGTCCTGCCACGTTAACGTCACTCTTGCCATGTTTTCCACTGGAACGTCGCTCTTGCCACGTTTTCCACTGGAACGTCGCTCTTGCCACGTTTTCCACCGGAACGTCTCTCTTGCCACGTTTGTGAAGATGTATGTCGCAATTGCCACGTTAACGTCTCTCTTGCCACATTTTCCACTGGAACGTCTCTCTTGCCACATTTTCCACTGGAACGTCTCTCTTGCCACGTTTGTGAAAATGTATGTCGCAATTGCGACGTTTTGGAAACTAGGTTTTC
>SNQJ01S0167169.1:1283-20907 GCA_010110895.2 Picea sitchensis | reverse complement strand
CGCCATTACATACACCCACTTTGCTGGCAAATATTAGAACCCAAAACCTTCAAACTACATTGAACGATCAGCTAACAGTGGCATCAGAAAGCTACAGCTTGCAATCGATGTTCCAGAAATGCAATTGACAGCACTCTCTAGTACTACAACAGGAGAAAGTTAAGGGACTTTTGCATTTTCCTTAATTGCTTAGTGAAATAAATGAACTATAAGAGTTGCCAACCGCAATCATTCAAAGATTAGTTGGTAAATATAACAGGATACTAGTGATGCATGTAAAAGCAAAAGAAGAAATACTGTAGGAAAACAAACGCAATGAAAGGAAAGAGCATAGTGAAGAAGCAAATTGTACCATGAGACAGTACGGTACAAACTTCGAAGGTGAGACTTAGCTGGGGTGTGGAACTGGAAGCCGCACGGTATAGTGAAATGATCGACATTGCACAGCCTAATTCTACAGGTGATCTGGCAAGCAAACATAACCAAAACCTCTAGATTGACGACCATTGATTTCAATGCAAGCAGAGGGATCTAAAAATAGCCACATTACCATAAACGAGAAACAAAACGCAGAACTGGTATAAACAAAGTAAATGTTAAAAAAAAATCGATCAAATTTCATAAGAAGACAATAATACTCCAAATTTAAATGTAAGTTCATGTTCATATTCATAAGTTGCAGAGGAAACTTCAGTGTGTTTATGGCATAAGACCTGTGGAGACTAAAGCGAAGTAGAGCGTCGAGCAGGGATTAAAGAAACTGACATAGGTTTTTGAGGTGAGCACGGGAAAGGAGGCCCAGAGACGTGGGCCTCATGCCAAGAGCCCGCTGCCAGCAAATGCCAAGAATATATTTCTATATATATTAATGTTGGCTTTAATGATTTGGTTAAAAGTATTACTAGTTTTTATTTATTTATTTATTAAAATTATTATTTTATTTATAAGCCTTTTTTAAATAAAATTTCATTTTATTTATATGCCATTTTATTTATTAATTAAAATTTTAGTTTTATAAGTTATTAAGAAATGTTAATATGTTAGTATAAAATTAAATTATTTAAATTTATAGATATATTTAATTAACTTATTATGGATGTTTAAAAGTTTAATTAAAAGTTTAATTAGTAAAGTAACCTTAATTAGTTTAATTAAAGGTAAAATAAAGTTAAACTATATTTAAATGCCAAATAAAATTTTATGGAGTCCATTGGACTCGAAACTCGGACCTCCCCTCCATAAACTATGCCTTAACAAAGTCCGCCTACCATTACACCACACCTTGGTTCTTAAAATTAATTTGACCATAATTTTCCTTTTTATGTATGAATGATAAAACTATTCTTATTTACAAATGAAATGAAATAAAATAAATCATCATATGTCCATCCTTGCGACACTTAAGGGTTAGTGTTTCAATTTTTGTATTTCTTTTAGACCTTAATAAATTTTGGGATAAGATAGATCAATGTTATTTAAATCCCAAGGGGTTACCTCAAGTTCAAATAATAAAATAAGGCTGAACTTTAACTATTATTTAGTCAGGTGTCATTAGGACTTAGACCGAGGGACAAGCGAGGAAGGAAGTATTCATCGGGGGCGTAAGCCTACAAATTAGCAGTGGTGCATGGATAATGTAGCTATAGGTAAGAAAACCAATAGTTGTTTCATAGGGACCACAAAACGAAGCTTAGATGCTTAAAACCTAACGGGCAATCCCGGTGGAGTAAACGTCACGTTTCTGAGACAAGTAGAAAATTTCACATTCTTACATTTCTAAAGTTTAGTAGCACCAATTTAAAACATCAAGAGACTCACCCACAACCTTTGGTTGATCACGGTCGAAGAACCACCGGGATCGTCCGGAGTTCAAGGAGGTTGAGGCGGGGGAGAGTCGTCGCAAGCACCACGAGCGCCACCACCACCATCGCTGAACTAGACCTCATACTGCGCTCATTGGAAACCATCAACGAGACTTCAAAAGGGCGACAACCAGCTGAGAGGCCGAAGTGGAACCCCATCGATACAGGCCCGAGGTAATCGAGCGTCCCGAGGGATTGGGAGGACCTCCACACGAAGACATCACACGAGAATTAAAGAAGATCAAACTTCCAGATTTCATCGGGGGTCGTGCCAGTGAACACGCGGAAGCATGGTTAGAAGGCATGACCAGTGTTTGCCTTAAGGGACTATGCATCAAAATCAAAGCCCGGGTCGCCGTTTCGAATTAAAGGGGCGGTGCCACAGGCGTTGGGGTAACTTGGAAGACAATTGCACCTTACCCCAAACCGCGATTATCTTGGGAACTTTTAGAGGTTAGGAGGAGGAAATATCTGCCGTGCCTCTGAACAACGGGTTAGGGCATTTTCGTACTTATCTGAGGAAACAAAGCGGTGAAAAGTGAGATCGAGGGTTTGTGGGCCGGTCAAATATGTGTCGATATATGGATGGCGACCAGCGGCCGGAAAAGGCTGGCTTCATCTATGGATTGAACCCGGGATAAGAGCCATGGTGAGGATGTGGAAGCCGTCTTCGATGGCGGTGGAAAGTCTGGCGTTCACGATGGAAGAACATATGAAATTAGTAGGTGCAAGATCGACATTTCCGCATCGCCCGGGATTAATAGGAAAGACCCCGAGGACATTTCTAGAGGAATCAAGGCCACCGCCGTATGGCAATAGATTAGCGCCAAGGACAGTAGCTGCTTGAGGGAATTTCAATGGCAGCGAGTCGCGACATCTGGATTTTCAACATGTAACAATGCGACGGACTCTGACCCTTATCGAGGGGAGCGGTGAGTAGGGTAGAGTTCGAGGAAGGAACGTTTGAGAATCGATCCACCTATGATGCAACGGTTCAATCTACATTATTGCATGTTGGAGATCGCGAAGGACCCATTATGAGCAGGAAGCTGTCAGGAGTTACAATCGAGGTTAAGTCCACAGAGAAGGAAGAAGCGCCAATGGGGGAAGCTAGTAGCAGCCATCATATTCCCGCAACAGTTAATAACCGCCAAAGTGAACATCAATCCACCGTGGTGGAGTCGTCCGGTATGCTAAATCATGTCAATGTTAAGATTTTGTTTGATTAGGGTGCGTGAGATAGTTTTATTTCACCATATGCATTAGAAAGAGTGGGTTGGCAACCTACACGAGCCACGGGGACTTTAAACAAGTCGAGATGGCCGCAGGGGAAAAACAAGCGATGGGGCCTAATGTAGCCGATAATTGTATAGTAGACACGGGAGTGTGTACTACCCGGGTTGAGGTATAAATCCTTTGCTCTTGGGGATATGACTTAATCATTGGAATGGATTAGTTGCTTATCATGGTGATAGATTGTTTCATAAAGAGGGTATTTTGTGTCGATGATGAAGGAGACCAATAGAGATCCAAGGTATCTGGAGAAAGGTAGTAGTTCAGCTGTCACTGCTTGGGGTAGTGCTTGAGACGAGAATCCAACTTTATGTAGTGGAAGCAGTGAAAGCAGGGAAGGGACCCTCATTGGAGTCGATTATCCGATCTTGTATTCCAGGAATTTCAAGATGTTTTCCGAATGAGTTACTAGGGTTAGCTCCTGAGAAGGAGCTTGATTTCACTATTGAGCTAAAACACAGTGCGAGTAATTTCAAAACTCTGTACACGGATAATGGCTTGAACTTTGTGAATTGAAAATGTAGGTGAAAGAGTTCTTGGACTTAGGGCTAATAAGGCCTAATTATCTACATACAAGAGGCATACCATTAATTTTAGCAAGAAGAAGGATGGATGTACTTTGTGTATAGACTATAGGGACTTGAGCCGTGCTACAGGGAAACGATTACCGATGCATGAATTGATGATCTCTTGATCCAAGGATGAGAAGGGCGTGGTATTCTCAAGATCACGATTTGCGATCGAGGGGTGGTATCATCGATTAAGGATTAAGGAGGTGATATCCCAAAGACTGCCTTCGAATTCGGTTTGGACATTATGAGTTTGTTGTAGGTACCTTCCGGATTGACCAATGCACCAAAAGTATTCATGAGCCTCATGAGCAGTATTCAGTACTTAGACCATTTTATTTCTAGAGTATTTACTAGATGACATCCTCATCTATTCCAAGAATGAAGAGAACACAAGGAACACTTGAAAATAGTGTTGTCACGCCTTAGAGAGAACAATTTTTATGGTAAGTTATCAAAGTGTTCCTTCTTCGAGAAAGATCCACTATTTAGGTCATATGCTGTTTAAGAGGAATCTCGGTGGACCTAGAAAATGTAAAGGCAATTATGCGTTGGCGGTGCGAAAAATGCTCATGAGGTGAAGCTTCATGGGGCTAGCGGGTTATTAGGAGATTTGTAGAAGGATTCTCAAAATAGAAAAACCCATCACCCACTTTGCAATGCAAGGGGTGGAATATGAATGGACAGGAAAAGTCTTGTGGGTATTCATTGAGCTTAAGAGGTTACTAACTAGTGCACCAATTCTACGAGTGTAGGACATGGAAAAGGGCTACGGTTTACGCGGATGCCCCGAAGCAAGGGTTGGGAGCCATGCTTTAATAGGGATGGAGGGAGTGATAGCTTATCGTCAAAGTTGAAGAAGCAGAGACCATCACAGCGACTCATGATTTTAGGTTAAATTTGTAATGCTAGCTCACGAGAGAACTTTAGGAGGCACTACCTTGTTGAAACTTTGAACTCAAAGCAGACCATCAAAGTTTAAAACATCTCTTCACTCAAAGATCTGAATTCAAGGCAAAGACGATGGAATGAGTTTATGAGTGAGTATGATTTTAGTATATCGTGCATCAAGGAAAGGAAAATGTGGTGTGATTACCTTGGTGGGAGACCACCAGATCTTCTCCATGAGTACCCTTAAAAGTCAATCACGAGGGCGTGTGTGTTGGAGGCAATCGAGAGGCAGGTTGTTGAGGGGTTACTTCAAACTGTCGGATTGGGAGGTAGTTAGATCCAAAGTCTGAAGGGTATAGTTTGGAAACAAAAAGATTGTTAAGATATCAAGGAAAAATGTACATCCCTAAGAATGGGGATATTGAGCATCATCTTGAGAAGAGCCCATAGATCCGCTGGTAGTAGCATCCACGGTGTAGAAAGATGTCCCCTTGAGATATGAAGAAGCTCTTCTTTTTGGGTAGGCATGAAGCCTTGATGTAGTCCATTTAAATTACAGCCAAATACCCTAGAGAGTGTCCCGGTGGTGAAAGCCGACCACCATCATCCAGTAGGCCTCCTACAACCTTGATGTTCCTATGTCTAAGTGGAAGTCATCTCTATGGATTTTGTTGTGGGGTTGCCACTCACATCCATAGACACAATGCCATTATTTTGATAGTGGATGAACAACAAGAGTTCTCATTTTATTCTGGTTAGAGAACCCCTTCTGAATGTCCTTGATGTATGCGATGTGTTTTGTAAATAGGGTTATCCGTTTACATGAGTATACCTAAGAGATCATTTCATGGGACTGATGATTCCGCCTTCTAGATTTTGGACAAGTTCTGATCGGCGTGGGGACTCAGTTGAACTTAAGCACAACTTATCATCGGAAAACAGATGGAATGATGAGAGGGTAAATCAAGTCATGGAAGACATGCTTAGGATGTATGTAATGGATAAGTAGGACCAATGGGAGAAGTACCTACTGCTGGTAGGTTCCTACAATAATAGTTATCATAATTCCATTGGAATGCCGCCCTACGAAGCCTTGTACCGAAGGCCATGCCGAACACCTTTGATCTGGGATAGATTAGAAGACCGAGTAGCAGTTGGGCCAGAATTGATTAGGAAATGGAGAACAAGTGATTGATTAAGCCGAGAGATTAAAGGAAGCACATGATAGGGAGAAAAGCTATGCGGATGCACATAGGACCGGCAGAAGTTATGAAGTGGGGACCAAGTTTTCATTAAGTATCGAGACCCTAATAGAGTACCATACAGTTCCGGGGAAGGGGACAAATTTGTCACTTTGATTTATAGGACCATTCAAAAAACAAGAGAGAATTGGACCCGTTACCTATCGTCTCTAAATCTTGCCACATCCATAAAACTCATAATGTTTTTCATGTATTTGTTTCACGTCATTATGTTGCTAATGAATCACATAAAGTAAATTGGAAAGAATTGCAGTGTGTCGGACGTGGGAACCCTCACAGTGGAACCGTTATGCATATTGGGCCATAGTAAGGAGTCCGGCTTATTTCGAGGAACCGCCTAGTAGTTAGAAGTTAAGGTCCGATTAGGACAAAAGTACAGTCCGAGTTACTACTTAGGAGAATCTTGGGAGACGTCTGATGAATCCTTCACTATTTTGGCCACCTAGAGAACATGTTTCTCAAAGGATGGGTGTATCTTTCTACCCGGCAAATGACCCAGGACTACTGAGGACTATATACTTTATTTTCTAGTCTACTTAGTGAAACTATTAAAATTGTGCACTCAAACTTTAAATTTTATGAACTTTTATGAATGTTTAAATGTTTATTGATAATGATGTATATGGTGTGATGCACTTTACATACATATAGAATTTATGAATGTTAAATGTTATTGATGATGATGTACGCCAATGCAATCTATTATGTGGATGAAAACCTTACGAATGTATAAATATTATTATTATTGAAATGTATATAATTTCGCGACACGACGAAAATAAAAGTGGTTGAATGTTTAAATGTTACATTAGAATGATGGATATTATGCAATCTAATTAAGTAAATGATAATCTTGTGAATGAGTGTTGAAATTGAATTATGAGATATAAAGAGATCTATTTCTAATTGGAAACTGATGTTAATTCTCGATACATGGATACAAGTGAAATGATGATAGTATGCAATTACATGATGATAATGCATAGAAATGTATGAGTTTGTTTCACAGACTAATCTGCAGGTTAAGAATAAGTAGCCAAAGGGGTGCTTCAATGATGATGCAGGTGTATATAGGGATCAGCGACCAAAAACTTATTAAATTATGACACTGCAAAACCGGATATTGTTAATAAAACCTCCATTAACGGTGTCCACGCTGTAAATTCCACTACTCAAATTGTTGACTACGGGTTTTGTTAGGAGAATTGGAGGCATTTCCCACGAGTATGTCTCCATTGTAGGTTAGACCCACCATCGTGGGGGTGGACCCTAGACCTGACTAGGAAGGGTGGAGGCATTTCCAACCTTGTATCCTATGAAACCTGAAGTCCTAGGAGGAAGGTGCTAGTTCACGCTCCCAGTGCGTGTGAGTAGGGGCTATCCGGTTTCTGCTAGGAAACTTAGTGAGATAAGCGACACTTCCATACAGGTTCTATTTGGGAGTTGGAGTCCCAATTATAGGCTGACGCTCCAAGATAATAGTCTAGCAGGAGCCAGAGATAGGAATGGGGTTATGATGGGGGATTTAGGAAGGAAGGATAGGTAGAATAGTTGAGACATATGGATTGCATGCAGTGGCGGGAGTTGAGTAGAAGAAAATGTGTATATATGAATATTCACTATTATGTAAGCAAACCACAATTGTTAGAATGAAATTTTGAACTAAAATGGTATAATTCAGAGGGTCTACTATAGTGGTAGTTATTTGTCTTTTTATAAAGACTAGTCTTGGATTAGATTGTACATAAAATACTAAAGGATATGGGTTTGATTATTAGTACATGTCTGAGAATTGTATGTATAGCTACACATACATTTCTTGTACATATACTAGGTATATATGAGTTTCATTGTTCTTACCATAAGATACCTTAACCCGGTTGAAGTTTTACGAGAAGGGTGGGTGTATTTAATGACCCTTTTCTTATTACTGAATAATTTCATAAATAATCCTAAACATTGGCTGAATTATAATTAATTATTATATAGCCTTAATTGATTATAAGTTATTAATTAATTATTTGGTTTACTTGCAGTATGATTAACTCCTTGATTTGGGGTTAATGAATGGTAATTATTAAATGAGACATTAAATGATTAAATATTAAACTAATTAATTAAAAAAAAAAAAAAAAAAAAAAAAAAAAAAAAAAAAAAAAAAAAAGGAAAATAAAATATAAGTTTAAATGGGTTCACATTATCCCATAGGGATAAAGTAACCCATACGTAAAAGGAACATTGAGTAAAAGATAAGACCATTAAAGAGAAATAAATGTATGGATAAGGGTTTTGGTGAGGAGTAAAGGTGCGAGGTGAAGGAGGCATGGGAAGGAGGAGGATTCATTTTGGAAGGAGTTATTCATTCATGCAGACTCTGAGAGGAGATTTTGGGAGCTTTGTCTGAGGAGTTAGAGCGATTAAGTTCCCCAGTGATTACTGCTTTGGGGCTGGGGGTTTTGAGCAGGAGCAGTGAAATGGGAATGTACTAAGGACCCCATCTTGTCTTGGTGATGGGGTGCATTTGGTTTTGGGGTCTTCGAAGGAGCAAGTGCTGCCAGTTTGTTGGATTGGACAAATGAGAGGGGGCAACATCAGGAAGCGAGGTATTTCTGTTATGCGTTTTGTTATATAAATTTTCACCTTTTTATGCAATTTATTTATATAAATTTAACTTGTTATGCAAATGGTTATGTAAATCGTTTAATTTATTTATTGAAAAATGGGGGCGAATATGCTAAGATTAATTTCCAGAAATTTAGTAAATTTAGTTGGTTTCATATTTCTTGTTTCTATTTTATTTTACGGTTGTTTAATGAAATCACAGTCACTCGAAGAGAGTCCCGTCACCACCCCCTTTCCCCAACATGCATCTTCCCCATCCCTAACCTAGATGTGTGATGGGGATTTTGTCCTAACCTGATCGACGTTCAAATTTGACAGCTAGTAAAGGAAGCATATCAATGGTGTATATTGATATGATAATTAAAAATTAATGGAAGTTGATGTAACAAATAGCTCTGATACCACCAAAACTATCTTTCCATATTTTTCACACTCTCATTGTAATTAGAGAATATTGAAACATTTATAAACCACCTTTAAAATATATGATACCACTTATGGTTTTGAGTTAGCCACCATGGCCTACCACCCTGCCATTGTGTCCTACCACTATAGACTTGGAACATTGTCCTTCCATAATGACATTCCAAATCACCATTTCCACAACACTTGACATATGGCCTCCATATCACCATGTATGGAAAAATTCCCAAAATTTCAAAATTTCCTTAGTTACATCGTTTCAGGAAAACCTCTTAAACTGTTAAGGATCCCTTCAACTTGGCCTTTGGGAAGAAACATTTCTATCCCATGTGTCTTCCCACATAGCCCAATCACTACAACTATTTCTCTAATACCAATCACATGGCAACCCTTTCTAGGGACATACACAGAAAATATTTACATTCTTAGGATGAATTGTGAAAGTTGAGATACCAATTAAATAATGAAAGAAATGCAATTCAAGAAAATAAAACATTCAACGTTCAAGAAATTGAGTTATTATGTTCTTATGCATAATTCAAGAGAATGGAAGTAATTATAGCCTCATGCAGTATATATGACTATAATGTAATTGAAAACATATTGGAGTAATAAGCGGAGACATGGCACATTTGTAATATATATAAAGCATAGGGACTATATCTTGAAAATGTTGCCCATTTGTTGCATGTGTGGGCCTTCCACTGGCCTGGGCTTTCTGTTCATTCCTCTATACAAATTCCACTCTTGAGCTAGGACCCTTCAGATAGAATAGGAAGGGACCTGGGATGAATCTAAAACAAACACACTAATTAGCTATCAATTTCCCATAGTTTCCTCAACCACATAACAAATCAAAACTTACAAAATATCTTTCCCCCTCATATTTCACAACCGAAAGAAATGGAACCCCCTCTTTGTGATGGATTCCCTCGGGGATGTTCCACTTCTTTCCAGGGATCCAATACATCTGGTCAAGAATATCTCAATATTAGAGCTCTAGGATTCTTAGTTGTGGATAGTTCTTTCAAAACTTTCACGATTATCTGGCACATGGTCATTACTTTCTTGCCAGAATAACCAATATGTTACTACAACCAGTGGTGGCTTATCACGCCAACATTTCATTCGATGCCAAAAGAACTAGATGAGAAGAATGGAATCAAGAATGAATGGATGTGGGTAGAGACCCTTCGTAAAACAAAGAATAATGGTTTATATGACTTACATGCAATGTGCACCACATGGATTCCCTAAAGATCTCGGCAACCATTTTCAACTAATTCCAATATGGGTGAATAAAATATAAGAAATTGGCAGCCCCTCATCCTCTCAATGGAATCATGCCCCCCTATGGCTATGTTCATTATTCAAATGCCTGACTAGATATGCATTTTTTATTTATTAATATTCCAAAGTGGCTAAATTGATAGGCTCTCCATCCTTTCAACTTTACAATAACTCAGACCTTTCATCAAATAAACCAAAATACATTGTTTAATATGGAGAATCAAAGGTGGGAATTATTACAATTTTACACATGTGAGCGATAGAGTTGTGAGAGTATTTCAGTATGCCAAGGCCAGTCGATAAAATGGGTTATAGAGCTTCCATTTGTTTGGGGTTTCCATGTTAATTTTATCGAGGATGATCAAGGGATCAAGAATAAGTTACAATGACTTTAGTGACTTGAGGGTATTCTTTTGAATTTTTGACCAAATCAAGGACAAATGATTTTCAAACGGAATCATAAAATGAGTTTTGAAAAGAAGATAGTGAAGTAAAGAACATTGAACAAGTTCTAAAATCCATATGGTATGACTAATAATGAGAGGGTTCGATATAGAAATGAGGGAAATCCAACAAAAACTAAGTGAAAAGGAGGCTCGATTTGGATTTCAGGGCTAATTAAGAAATTAGACTCTTGAAAATCTTTTGACCTAGTTGAATTCAAAGAGAAAGAACAATTTGAACCTGATGAAATTGATTTGAATAGTTCAAATAGTAAGGATTGTCTGATTAGGATATTAGGGTTGATTCTAAAATAGAGACTCATCCACATAACGTTCTTGATTGGAGGGATTTATTTTGAAATCATATCTAATCCCAAAATAAAGACCTATTCACATCACAGTTGGTGAAAGGAGGGTTTGATCTGGAAATCAGGCTTGATTCCTAAATTATGGGGTTGATCAAATGAAACAATTTAAGGAAAGGCTTGATTTGAGGATCGATATTAATCTAAAAAATTGGGGACTAAAAGAGTTTGAAAAAATAAGAGCCAAACCAAAAATGAGTGAGGGGTAAATCTCAAGAAAATAAACTAATAAAAAAAATGAAGTCAAACATGAGGGCTGATATAAATTGACCATCTAAAAGAAGGAATCAATGAAATAAGTCAATGGGGGACCACGATGAATCATTTTTACAAAAGAAGGAAACATATCTTGACTAGTGACAAAAGGAAGGAGTTTGTGGGATCCTGCTTACCTAATTTCTTATATGAACTTCAAGAGAGGATTGTGGCCACCACATAGGATCTATTTGTAATTACATTGTGAGCATTGACTAATACAATGGTATTAACTTGAAAAGTGATCCTTCAATCATCCACTAAATCATACATAAATATTTTCTTAAAATATATTCCCTACAATTGATTGTATCTTTGTATTGTTTAACAAGTTTTTGGACAAAGGTGATATTGGGATGTGTGTGTTTTTTGTAAAATATTGCTGTATTAGTTTACTTCTTGAAACACTTGAACATTTATATAGGATAAAATGTACATGCATTATAGAGAAAATAATAAAAAATAGTTTGTCCTACAATTTTGAAATGAGAACATTTTTTATCATATGCAGTAAACATTAATGTCTCATGTAGGTTAGATTATGCTTTAAGTATGCAATGGGAACCATATCATGATTATTGTTATTAGTTGACTAGAATAATTTTAAGGGGTCATGTGTGGTGGTGTGAGGGTCATTACTATCCTTGGATACCCACAAGCCTCCCTTAGGGCCTAAAGAAAATGGTTCCTCCTAAAAGGGATGGTTGTTGTGGCCACAACAATGTGTTTCACTATGTTTCTTCTTATGTTTTGTGTCACATATCTTCATTCATGTGTTCCTCTATTTCCTTTTTCAGCTCATCTTCCCGTATCATGGAGAACCCTTCCAACAACCTCTATGTCGCATGTTGTATCTCTTCATGCACATGAGATTCCTCCAATTATGTTTTTTTGAACGATGTAACTCTTCATAAATGTGGGCCTCCTTTATTGATATTTTTGTGGCTAACTGTACCTCTTTACACACCAAAGATTATGTTGAAAATTGTGTTGTCATTGATGCTCCAAAGTTAGGGGGAAACTATGTCTCTATGAGATTATAAGCTTGTACATATGAATATTTAATTTTCATTGATGATAGTGTTGATGTGTTATATTGATGAGTAACTCCCTGAAAAAATGAAGGAAGGTAGACTATGAACAATAAAAAATGACCCTAAAGAAATCAAGGACTAAAGAACTGAGAATCATGGTTTTTGGTGGTACATGTAACTCATTGGAGTGATAGAGTGCGAGGTGGATATTGATCTATCAAAGAGTAGTATTGGAGAATATGGACTATTGATGTGATTTTTAGGCATGTTTGAAGAGGAAGAGAATAGCGAGGTCCTAGGAGGAACCTTGAAGCGATTCTAATGATCAAGAAGGTTCGAGGATCATATATCCATTTGGGGGATGCATCATATATTGGTCTACATGGTGAATCTATTTTTGAGGGAAGGAGGTGGCATTGAGAACAAGTTTGAGTAGCTTGAACATCAGTGACAAGGATGCTAGTGTGGAATATATCATGTCCCGAGGGGGACACATGTTAGATTTTGATTATATGGGACAAGAGTGGGCCCAGTTGGGTGTGGATACTTTAAGTACATAATCTTAGTTGCTAAGTTGGAACGTCATGTGGATCCCCACATTCGTTGGAGAACCGATGTTTAGAGTGGATTATGTTAGGAGAGTGGAAACAACAATTGTAGATTTAGAACATTATTACCCATGATCAACTGTTGTGGCATTTGCAACAACCCCATTTAATTTTATTTTACAAGTGAGAGGAAATACAGCCCTACTAAAATTTTAAGCTTGTTTCCTAATCCTCTACTGCTTGAATCTAATACTATCTCTTTGCCTACATTGAAGGAGTTTGGGGTTTTATCTTGATTGATAACTATCTTTGATGAGTGTTTATTATTCCTTTTGATCTAATGATTTCAAATTTCTTCACTTGATTCTTATCGACTTATGATGTTTCATTATCATTTGCATGATGGAATTGACATGTTATCTTCAAAACTTTTGTCGATTTTAAAGAGCTTGATGATCCTATGTGGATGCCAGGTTTGGTGTTCTATTGCATGTCTTGGATGAGGTTGTGGTTGGTTATTTGTTGATTGATTAATTCAAAATATACATCCTCTTGCTGACATGTTATGCTTATACTTATTTTCTTGCATATGGATCATACTCTTCTATTTCAAATTAGTACATGTAGTATTAAAAAACTTGTCTACAACAACCATGTTATTACTGAATAAACCCAACACTATTTTATAAATTGATTTAAAGGTAGGGAATATAATTTTTATAGTGTACTATGGTTTCTTTTTATTGCATAGTTGAAATGTATTATTTTTTGAAAGCGAGGTTTAGAGACACTTCATTCACATGACCACTCATCATGTGAAGAATCCTTTGGGTAAATCTCTTGATTCTTGTCCACACACTTAACCTTGATTATTTCCATAGCTTCTCCTTATTGGGAAGTGGATTACCTTCTCTTACAATTTCCTCAAGGTCTGAAGCCCCAAGGCTGTTAGACCCACCATTCTCATGAGCCTGTCCTCAATCCTCTTCATATTGGTTCATACCAAGCCCTCTCTTGGTCTTAACTTTCACCAAAGCTCATTCCTACTCTTAATTATGAGTCATTATCGAGCTACCCGGTGATACTTGTTAGTTATCATTCACATTCACCCAAAGTGTCCAACGTAAGGAAATTTTCTCAGACTTGGTGGCACTCCCGCTCCTTGTGATACGATATTTTCCTCCCTCTAAGATGCGCATATTGAGTGGAATAGCCTGCTTCATATGATGGGTTACCATTGATCTTGTTTTTTCTTTTTGTCACTACTTGCGACACTGAATCTTTGCATGAAGCATTGTTCTTTCTCATTCGTTGTTTTCCCTTCATTTCAGTCAAATCACCATGCTTGGTGCATCGGTTCGATCCTCTCCATACCCGTCCGGTTTCATAGATCCTATCCTATACATGTTTTATTAATTTTGGCCCTTAGGTGCGAAACCCTGACTAGTGGAACTTAGGGGACATGGAACTTTGACTTGTCTAATTTGCTCCTAATTTGTAATTATTTTGTTTTAAGTTGTTTTATTTTATTTTCATCATGTAAAAAATTTTACATAAATATTTTTATTTTAATTTTGTATACATATTTAATTTTTTTTTATTTCAATTTCAATTAATTTTTAATTTCAATTTTAATTTATTTAGCTATTTTGTAAATATTTTATATTTAATATATTTTTTATTGTAATTTTTAATTATTTTATTGAACTAACCATTTTTACTATTTAATATGGACATATTTTCTCTCTTAAATAAATGTCAAATCAAAATATAAATAAATAAGTAAAAGCGAAAAAACAAATCAAATTTCCTTTTAATTTAATTTTCTTGGTTGCCATTTAATTTTTGGAAATTTTCATTTTATATATATATATAGTCTTTGCTAAATCTACATAGTTTAACCTTTTTATTTTCCTTTCCCTTTAAATGCTTAAGCGTTACTCCCCCTATCCTATTTTCTAGGCCTCCCTATTTTTATGGAATTTTTTGGAAATTTTGTGCTTGTTTTCAAACCTCATTCCCAAAATGCATTGAAATATATATACATAATATTAACATAATTACCAACTTAACAAAAACTCTTTAGAGGTTTTTGTTTTTTAAGTGACTATTTTTTATCCTTAAATAAAAGAAATTAAAGATTGCTACCTATAGCACCCTTTTTTTTCAGTGGTTAAAATTCAGACCCATAGCATTAACAATTGATGTCATTGCGAACAAAGACTTTAAAATTGGCCATTGAATAAAAAAGAGATGCTACCAATACCACCAAAAAAAAATTGGAGTTAAAATTACAACTTAATTGAAACTATGGCCTCGACAATGACTACCATCACCAACAAACAAATCAAAATCAACTACTAAATCATTGTTTTAAAAATTATTTTTATAATTTTCTAAGAGTTACATTATTAAAAAAAATACTTGATTTTTTAAAAGGTGAGCAAAAAACAACCATTTTATTAAAGAAAGTTTTAGAGCTAAAAGACCAAATTGTGAAAAAATACATAACAATAGCCAAATTTATTTAAAAAACCTCAAAAAGATGTAAAGAAATTTAAACAAATTAAAAAAATGGAAATACAAATTTTAATATTAAAAAACATATATAAAATAGCCAAAATTTAAAAATTATATTAAAGAAAATAAAAATTATAAACTTAAAAATCTGAATGTATAATTTAAAAGCATTGAGCAAAATGTTTTAAAAAATATATATATAATTTTTTATTTTAAAGTATAAAATTATAAATAAATAAATGAAATAAGAATAGATTTAAAAACAAATGTAATATTACATTGATAAAGTAGAGATTATTAGGGGGTGGTTTTGAGACACCATCCCATGATGATGAAACAACATAATTTGTTTTTGTTTGTTTTATTTTATTTTAATTAAATTGTTATTGTTTTAATTTTAAAATTGTTTTTAATTTGTCCCTAAAGGTTTAGGTAGTCGATTAGGAGTTCTTTGTTAAGACATTTCGTAAGTAAGAGTCATAGATTCAAAATTGCTGGGGACACCTCAAATCCAATTATGTTAAGGGATAGTGCGGTCCAAGCAGGGTGTGATTCCCTGGAGTGATGTGACTTAAATGCCTCTGGGTCATGACATCTTAGCCACAAAACATTCCCGCAGGTGAGGAATAGTGTAGGCAACAGATTTTTTTTTTTTTTTCTACATGGGGGTTTATATATATATATATATATATATATATATATATATATATATATATATAATTTTTATTAAATTTGTTAAGGGTTTTATTTTAAAAATTGATTTTAGCTTTTTCTCTTCTAAAATTTTGTTTTTTTATTTTATTAAAATTGTTTGTTTTATTTAAATATTGTTTTTTAAAATATATATTTTTTAATTTTTTGCTATGTTTTTGAATTTTAAAGTTTTCATTTAGGGTTTTAATATTTTTTTATTTTTAGATTTTTTTTTTTAGTGAATTTATTTTTGTTTTCCTTTTAAAGTATTTTTTGTTTTTTAGTTTTTATTATTATTATTATTTTTAACATTTTAAAGTTTTTAAAAGTTTTTTTTAATGATTATATATATATATATATATATATATATATATATATATATATATATATATAATATGTTGATGATGATTATAATCTTCCACTAAAATCGAATTGGTCTATTAGACATTAAAAATATAAATGACAATTATATTGACAATCTCAATGGATTTTAATATACTAAAAAAAGTATGAATAAAATGTTTCTCTAGCTAAATAATTTTAAAGTGCAATTTTTTATGCTTCGGGGTTTGGAATGTGCATACTAGTTCTCAGCGGTTTTTTGAACGGATAATAATATTTCGCCGCGGTTTTCAACGTGACTACTACTTCTCTGTGGTTTTGAACTTAATATTCCTTCGGGGTTTGGAATGTGCATACTAGTTCTCTACTTGATTTTGAAATTATATCTCGGTTTTGAATGGGAATAATACTTTTTTTTTTTTAGTTTTTTGTTTACTTTTTTAAGGAGATATTTTATTTCTAAGATTATATATCTAGGGTTTGAATGAGGTATTACTTCTGTTTATTTTCTATTTTATTTTTAGGAGATGTTTATTTCTAATATTATATATCTAGGGTTTTTAGTCGGAATAATCTACATAGTTTTTACCTTTCTACAGAATAATCTCATGGATTTCTCTTGACTTCTACGCTCTCTAGCTAAATAATTTTAAAGTGCAATTTTTTATGCTTCGGGGTTTGGAATGTGCATACTAGTTCTCTGCGGTTTTGAACGGATAATAATATTTCGCCGCGGTTTTCAACGTGACTACTACTTCTCTGTGGTTTTGAACTTAATATTCCTTCGGGGTTTGGAATGTGCATACTAGTTCTCTGCGATTTTGAAATTATATCTCTACGGTTTTGAATGGGAATAATACTTTTTTTTTTTTTTTAGTTTTTTGTTTACTTTTTTAAGGAGATATTTTATTTCTAAGATTATATATCTAGGGTTTTGAATGAGAATAATACTTCTCTGTTTATTTTTCTATTTTTATTTTTTTTAGGAGATATTTTATTTCTAATATTATATATCTAGGGTTTTGAATCGGAATAATCTCTGTAGTTTTTACCTTTCTCACCCAGAATAATCTCTGTAGTTTCTCTTGACTTCTCTGCCATTTTCAGAAATTATTTTTGGCTTCTCCAAAGGGTTGAGCATTTGGACATCTGAAATGAGGTGAGTCACTCTTTACTTTGATTCAATTTTAGTTTTACGTAAAGAGATTTAAATATATTTTATTTATTTATTTATTTTAAGTTTCAAAAGTAAAATTTGAATTGAGAGATAAAGTTAATCCATAATAATAATTGTTACATCTTTTTTCTCTTCTTTTCAATATGAGCACTCCACCACCTATTCCAAAAACTCAACCTAACAAGGGGAGGCCCCCCAAAATCACCCTAGATGAAAACAGTAGAAAAAAAAAGAGAAGAGAGATGCCAAAATCCAAATAGAGTTAGAAACATTAGAAAAAATGAGTGAATAAAGAGACGTAAAAATCCAAATACAGCTAGAGGCAATGATTGATAAATAAATTAAAGATACCATTCAAACTCAAATAGATGATAGATTCTTAGGGTTCAAGAGTGAATTGCACACAATGAAGGATATAATTCAAGAAATGGAAAAGCATAAACAATCAAACCAAGAAGGAGAGGTTGAAGAAAATTACAACTTGAGACATAGGATTAAAGAGAGAGAAGAAAAACTAACCAACAATTTGACCCTCGGTAATATGGAAAACGAATTGGATATCAAACCCATCAAAGAGGAAATGAATAAGCTAATCGAATTGGACCATGAGCATAACAAAAGAGCCTTGAACCTCATAATTTTTGGTATAAAATAACAACAAGAGGAGGATATGCTAGCAATAGTAAAAGAATAATTAAAAAATAAATCACAAATTGATACAACTTACCTCATAGAAGCAAAGAGGCTAGGAAAAATAATTGATCACAAAGATAGGTTGATCTGTGTCAAAGTAAGTTGTAATGACCATAAATATAGCATACTTAGTAAATCTCCAAGCTTAAAAGGGTCAGGAATATTTTTAAATGAAGACCTCATTCCCGAAGACCAAGTTGAATAAAGGAAAGAAGTTCAAAAGGTAAAAGAAGCCAGGAAAGAAGGAAAATGGGCAATACTTAGAAATCGAAAATCTATTGTTAGGGATAGATACTAGAAGGATAATAATAAATAGGAAATTGGTACACTTGGGATCCTTTTTTGGAATTGTCATGGATTTCCATGGCACAAAGGTCCTATGATAAGTTGGATTCCGAGTGATATTGATATTATCTGTCTAGTGGAATCTTGGGAGCATGAGGATTCTAAGGTCCCTAACATGGAAGGATTTGTCTTATGGTCGACATGGAACAAAAAATCCCGCCGTAGAAGGATATGAGACATAGCTTGTTATATTAGAAATCTAATTTCTCGTCACATTCAACTTCATAAGATTGACTCTCTTAATCAATAAATTTGGATAGAAATTTCAGACACCAATGCTAAGAAGATGTATATAGAAATTTGTTATTTTTCACCTATCAATTCTACTTTTTATAAGAAAAATAATCTAGATAAAAATTGTCCCTATAATAATTTAGAAAAAGATATTTGTAATTTGAAAAATGAAGGTAATATCCTCATGCTAGGAGACTTTAATGTTAGGACTGCAACTAAACAAACTACTCTTTTAAGTGACGACTCCAACCATAATCCTTTATGGATAGATGAGAACCTTGTTTGATCTAATAGCTACAAAAGAAGCTCTGAAGACCTAATTGAGAATTTGTTTGGTACTGAGTTGGTCAAGATTTGCAGTGCTGAAGACCTAATAATTTGCAATGGAGTAATGAAGTGGCCAAACTCCAACCAAATGACCTGTATTCATGGGATAGGTAGTATTGTTGTAGATTATGTGATATTTGATATCTCTGTTTCCAACCAAATAACAACTTTTTACCTTTTAAATGACCATGAGCCTCACTCTGATCATAAACCTTTAACCCTAACTCTAAAATTTTCCATGCATAGGAGCACCATTGAAGAGAATTCTGATAATCAAAAGAATTTGCACTTTTACAAAAGTAAATTTGACATTTTATTAAAGGATTTAAATAGTAAATTAAACCTCCTAACTTATAAGGACAACATTGAAGAACTCTATCATAATTTTACAACTACCCTTTCCACTTCTATTAACAAGTTCTCTTTCGAGGTGTCC
>SNQJ01S0167168.1:1486-20907 GCA_010110895.2 Picea sitchensis | reverse complement strand
GTTGCAGTATGAAAGGAAGTGTTTTACCACCATTCTGCCAAGGGTAACCATTTGAACCATTGTGTTTGTTTATCAAAGACAAAGCAATGAAGGTAGCCTTCTAGACATTTGTTCACTATCTCGGTTTGTCCATCAGATTGTGGATGATAGGATGAGCTATGAGCCAATTGAGTACCCAAGCAAGAAAATAATTCTGTCCAAAAATGTTTAGTGAAGATGGGATATCTGTCACTTACAATAATCTTTGGGCTGCCATATAGATTTTGAACTGTATCCATGAATGCGGTGGAAACTGTACTAGCTTTGAAAGGATGAGAGAGTGCACAAAAGTGTGCATACTTGGTCAGTCTATCAAGAATCACCATGATGACACTCTTTCCTTCAGACTTCGGTAACCTTGTGATGAAATCCATGGAAACCTCCTCCCAGCACTGACTTGGGATGCATAATGGTTGTAAAATACCTAGGGTATTAATTGTTTCCACCTTATTTTTGGCACACCAAACATTCTGCCAAAAACCTTTGAACATTAGTTTTAAGGCCATCCCAAACAAATTCCTTCTTGACTCTATGGTAGGTTTTCAAAAATCCTGAGTGCCCTCCTATTGGAGAGGTGTGCAATTCCAATAGTACCTTTTGTTTGAATTGGGAGTTCTTACATAAATATAAGTGATCTTTGTACCATAGTGAATCATTTTCCCATGTAAATGTATCTGATGCACGGGAAACCTGTTGCAACCTTTGAATGAGAGTCCACACTTTTTCGTCATTCTTCCATTCATCCCTTGCTTCTATTATCCAATTGGGTTGGATGATCAAGATAGCACAGAGAAAGGTCTCAACATCTTCATCCTTTCTTGAGAGTGCATCTGCCACAACATTTTGCTTCCCCTTTTTATAGATGATTTCAAAATCATAACCCAATATCTTGGTTACCCATTTTTGATGTTCTTCTAAAGATAGTCTTTGTTCCAAGAAGTATTTAAGACTATCATGATCCGTTTTGACCTTGAAGTGCCTACCTATTAGGTAAGGGTGCCATTTCTTCAATGCATGTAGCATTGCCATCATTTCCTTCTCATAAATGGGTTTGTGTAAGTCCTTTCCCTTGAGTGGTCGACTTTCAAAATCTAGGGGCGTTCCTTCTTGCATTAGGACAACACCAATTCCATTTCCCGAGGCATCACATTCCACAATAAAGGTTTTTGTGAAGTCTGGAGTTGTCAAGACAGGAGATTTACACATCACCTCTTTAAGTTGTTCAAAATCTTTAGTTTCCTCTAGAGTCCATGAAAATGCATCCTTCTTAGTTAGTGCTGTTAAATGTGATGCTATTCTTCCATAGTTCCAAACAAACTTACGGTAGTAACCTGTCAAACCCAAAAATCCTCTAAGATTCTTTAATGTTTTGGGAATCGGCTAGTCCATTATGGCCTTAATTTTGTTAGGGTCTACCATGACACCTTCATGAGATACAATATGACCCAAATACTCTACCTCCTTTACTCCAAAGAAACATTTGGATGGTTTGGCATATAGTTGTTTCTCCTTTAGTAGTTGTAGCAATAGCACCTTGTCAACATGTTGCACATATGATCCTCCCAAGACTTGCTATAGATTAGTATATCATGTCAAAATACTAACTAGGAAATTTTTGAAGGAAGGGGCTTGAAAATGGAATTCATCGACCCTTAGATTAATGGAAGGTGCATTTGTAAGAGCCAAAAGGCATGACCAAAAAATTCATAATGGCCTTGATGAGTTTGGAATGTTGTTTTTAGGATATCTTCTTCATTCTGATCTGATGGTCACCTTGAATGGAATCAATTTTTGTGAAATTGATTTCTCCATATAGTTCATCTAACAATTCATCAATGGCGAGAATGGGAAACTTATCTTTAGTAGTGATCTTGTTGAGCTCTCATAATCACGGACACATATACCATGAGCTATCTTTTCTTGAATACCATTACCACTAGTGCGAGTAAGAACTTTGGTTAGGTATAATAATTCCAATACCTCTAACATTTCTTCAACCATGTCTCAGCTCAATTTCACTCTTAAGGCATAAAGGGTATCGTATGGCCTGATGTTAGGAAGGAACACTCCCAGGGGAGTTAGGTGAATTTCATGATCATGATTTTGAGTGGGTGCAGAAGACCTTTGAGATATCTTCAAATACTTTGGAGATGTCTTATCAATGATCCTTTGGGTCTTGAGGAATAGATGGCTTAGATGTTTGAACATCTAGTGGGCATAGTTGTACAATAACACCTTCATGCCCCTTCTTCAATAATCTTTTCATGCTTGGTTAGAGCTTATCTCCTTACTGGGTTTCCTTGTGATCCCTCTTAGCTCAATTTATTTTCCTTCCAATGAAAGAAATTTCATGAAAAGTTCTTGGTAAACCATTGTTCCTAATGCTTGTAACCATTATATTCCTAATTTTAACCTTTGTGCCACCCATGGGTACATAGAAATCATTGGACTATTCACATTACATATTCCCCATGGTAAAGATTTGATCTTATTGCATTTTCGAGCAATTGATAGTTCCTCCATCGCAATATTAATTAGTGAAACTCACGGTCTTTGAGTATACAAAGCAATTGAGATCTTTGGCTAATTTATGGTGAATGAAATTATGAGTCTTTACTTGGCGAGGAATCAATTAGGGCTATTACCTTTTTCTTTTGATGTATCCTTGATCTTGAGGGTTTGAGGGTGCTAATTCTAGCCAATGCATTACACGATGTAGGTGGGGTCAACTCTTCAAATGAAATTACTTCTACGTTTTTCATCTTGAGATATGGTTCTTGTTCTTGTTTTCTTCCTCTTCCTGATCTATCAGAGATAATTTCTTCTCACCACACTTATGTCCCTTCTTGTACTTTCTGTCACAATTAAAGAAGCACAAACATTTTTGCTTTTCTTTCCTCTAATTGTTGAGGGTGTCAGCCTTGTAGGTTGAGGTGTTTTGAAGAAGGAGCATTATTCTCTCTATAGATGTTAAGGATTGGTCCTTCCCTAGTAGCCATAGCCATATTTTTACTTTCAGCATTTCTTGCCACCTTAAATGCATTCTCCAATGATTTACGGTTCCCAAAGTGATTATCATGTTGAATGTTATCCTTTAAAAGTTCCTATGAATACATCAATCAAGTACTCATCACGGAATATAGATTACCTTTGTATTCAATCTTTGGAAGTTCTCAATGTGCTTTCGATGGCTTGAACCCTTTTGCTTGAGATTTATCAATTGGCTAAAGAGGTATTGCTCATTGTATCCTCATAGTGTGCTATCATTTCTTTGTGAAAATTGTCCAAGAGTGACAAGTGATTTGAGGGAACAAAACCATCGATACCATTACAAATTGATTAGGTTCTAAATATAAGGGTGAAATTCATACCTTTACCATTATTGTGTGGCACATTATGGAGATCAAAGAATTGCTCCATCTGAAGTATCCATGTGATTGGCATTATGGAGATCAAAGAATTGCTCCATCTGAAGTATCCATGTGATTGGGTCCTTGCCATCAAGCTTCCTCATATCAATATTAGGAACATGGTTGGTCTTCAAAACAAAGTTGGAGTTTCTCCATTATTGATTCACCTTCCTTGTGCCCTCATCATGAATTTCATGGGATGCATTTTCACTTTCAGGTGTCTTCTCTGTTACAAAATTTTTCAATACTTTCATGATCTCCCCTTTTAAACCATCCATCTTAGTATCCAACTTAGCTTCCATTGAATCCATCTTAGTATCCAACTTAGCTTCTTTTGTAGTTCATTTATGTCCCTACAAATTTATTCACCTTCATCAAGAGTCCAAGTAGGATTTTTTGGAGGCTTAGTTGGTGTAGAAGTTCCCTTTTTTGGTGGCATGTTGGCCAAGTATCACTTTTGAAGCTTGATTTTGAGGTGGTTCTGCTAGACAACATTTCTTCTATTGTATCCCCCAAGTTTCAGTCCTTCTGGGTATGAAACTTTATTTTATGTAGTTCTCTGATACTTCTTCTCTGCAATTCCACATGTCTGATCAAAATTGGATGTGCCAAGTGGAATTTACGGTAACTTCCCCACAACTTACCGATTTTTGTCCTTTCTAGGAGATATCACTTGTATAGCGTGCCCTGCAAAAAATAATTGATATAAAATTCTGAAAATTACACCAGAAATACTACAGAATGTCCACGATCCAATGAAACCAATCCCACTCAATTTGGATACTCTAGGAAGAAGTTATGTTTGTTTTACCTGGAACACCTTCTTGAGACTAGTCAGATACCCTATCTTACACAAGGTGTATCTACAAATTTAAGATGACCCAGAAGTTAAACGTTTTACCATAGATACCTTTCTAATTTATGTAAATAGCCTCTAAATTTCAGTGTCTGAAACATTACAGAAAAGGTTTTATAGAAAAAATGCAGCAATGACTTATTTCAGGATGATTCCAGAACCCTGTCTTGTATAGGCTCTATCTCCAAAATTATAAGGCATCAGGAACTGAATTTTGAACCCCACGTACCTTGATCCGTCTACTAAATATCCTCCAAGACGTTTCTTCTGAAACATTGTAGAAAAAAATTATAGAGAAAATTCCAAGGTGTCTCAGATGTAGCAGCGAAACCCAAAGACCTTGAGCTTTGATACCACATGTTAAGATTCAAATACCAATATAGCATAGAAAAACCTCAGAAAAAGTACTCAATGCCTTGAAAAAGAGACAATTTCAGATAATAATCCTCTTCCAGGGGGAAACCTCCTTTTACCCCACTTAAATGTTCAAGTACAAGATGATTCAAAATGAAAATGTCTCCTTGTTATATATAAGAGACTAGGATGTATAATTAAAACTAATGGCCTAAAGTCGACATAAATAAAATAACATTACTAATATAATATGCCCCAATTAAGGGGTAATGAGCCAATATTAGGGATTAACATACCCCAATCACTAAAAGTTGTCTACACAAATCTGCTCAATCTATGTGATCTATAAATGGAACTCACTCTCCATCTATCCAAGATCACCTAGATCTCGGCATCACACTGAAGATATCTACCTTGGTCTCCCACCAAGGATTTCCTCCTAGTCTTTACCTCTCACCAAGAGTCTCCCCCTCTTGGTCTCTCACCAAGAGTCTCCCCCTCTTGGTCTCTCACCAAGAGTCATCAACTTGGCCTCTCGCCAAGTCACTTCCACCTAAAGTGGATCCAAAACTTAATCTACCTATCTTAGAAGCTAAATGAGGCTCAAGCCTCCATGGTGCCATTTTTCTCCTCCTCATCAACCTCTGATGCACTAAATATGTAGCACCAAATCTCTGTCTGCTCGGATGCTCTGAAACTGTAGCTATACTGGGTGGACCAATCACCCACTCTGAATATGTCTAGGGACACTGAGTCTCATCTCCCTCTAAATCACTGTTGTGAGTCAGTCGATCCTCATCAACTATGTCTCCCCATCTAGTGCTAGATGGTGTAATAGCAGATAAAGTAGTCATGAATGCACACTCTCTTGCAAATTGATCACTGAAATCTATCTCCATTGCTGTCACTGCTAACACATCTTGTTGCTTCTTCTTCTTCTTGGGACACTGTCCTGCATAGTAACCCATCTCTCCACAGGAAAGGAATATCACTGTGCTCATGTCTCTCTTCTTCCCATTGTTGTTTCTTCTCTCTCCTCCCTGTGGTGGGGCCCCAAACTTGGGACCCTACCAACCTCCATGGTCAGTCTTCTTCTTTCCCTTTGACCAAAGAGCATGGTCCTCATCACCTGGAACTGACTGCTATTGCTGTTGCTATTGTCCATAAGCCTAGGCTCCAAGCCTAATATCCTCCTAGATGAATTCATCCCACATCATCTCCAATGTGGGCATAACCTCCCTGGCAACAATGTCGTGTACAAATGGACCCCGCGGTTTGGTGAAGCTATTCATAGTTGTCCTCACCAAAGAGTTAGGGTTCACCACCTCTCCGATGGCTCTAAGATCATATCTGATCTAGGTGTATCTACCAAGTAATGAAGTAACTAACTCATCCTCGAGCGTGTGAATGCTACTCAGTCGATCATGAAGAACCAACTTCCGGTTCTCATTAGATCTCTCATACAACTTGCATAGAAATTCCCACATCTTGTATGCACAAGTATTCCCGGTCAAGTGGGGAATAATGTGATCTCTCATAGCATCACAAATGATTCTCTTTTCCTTGTTGTTCCTCCTCCTAAACTCTGCCACCAAGATGGGAGCAATGACAGGAATGGGAGGAACAACTTCCTCGACTATGTCCCATAGCTTGAGGTCCTCTAAGAAAAATACCATCCTTGCCTTCCAAGGTGACGAATTTATTGCCGCAACTATCCTGTCCTCCACATGCATCTGAGATACTGACATGTTTGTCAGACTGTGCTCACTCTGATGCTCCAAATGCAAAGGAACATTACCTCACTCCTATCAACACAGGTGTGAAAAGAGGCAAGTCAAACCCCAACCTCACTCCTAGTCAGTAGGTGTGAAAAGAGGTCATATTCTACAACCTCACTCCTATCCACGTAGGTGTGAAAAGAGGGTGTCCAAAAGTGTGAAACCTCAGCCCAACAAATTCGCCCACAACTGTCCACAAACATTGTCAACTAGCTATCCAAAATCTGCCTTGAGCTATCCAACTAGAACTGAATGAGAGGTACCTTCATATCTTAATTTTACCCACTGTTTTGTATTGAAAACTTGATGTCCAAAAAAACCAACAAATCTGATAGAAAACCTCCCCAAACTTCCCACAAAAGGGCTCCCAAATCAACAAGTCTAAGCCACTTTTGGCTCTGATACCATGTAGATTTTCTGAGGTCCTATGAGGTTTCCACCTAAGGTTTGTCCTTGACCTTAGTATGGCTCTAATTTTCAACTATATGGTTGTCTTCTTTTGCTGTTTTAGGACAGAAAACAGTCACCCAAATTTCTACTCAATGTTTTGATGGTTAAGTGCTCTTTTAAGGTGCCCTTGCTCATGTTTTCTTTACTCAATGTCAGCACACACAATATAAATTAAAACACATAACACTACCTCTAGATATTTTAACTTTAAAATGTTGATCTACAATTCTAAGCATGCATAAATTTGACAAAGGTATTTTTGGTCAACATGACCCTGGATAAAATCCCCCCCCGGGAAAACTAGTTTGGGATATATGTCTATATAATGATGATAAAAGGAAGAGATACAACAAGTAATACAATGCAATGGAACCTGTGTACGTAAAAAGATTATCACAAGCCTTGCCACAATATCCAGAGAGATATGTGCCCAAACTCAGGTGCGCCCTCTCCCTTTGTTTCTCTCTGTACTGAAGTGAAGTGCTCTAGCTCCTCTTTGACCCAATGAATAAATCCCTCCACAGGAATGTGCTCTCCTGTGCTGCCTCTCCAATGAAACTATCAGAATTGGATTCCTCCAAGTGAATCTCCTACCATGTAGCTATCAACCCACTCCACTGGTGCGCCCTCTTCCTAATAAATATGATCACCATCAAATAACAGAGGCCAAAGATGGATATCTCTCTCCATGAAATCATGCGCCCTAACTCTAGCCCCCTCATGCAACTAACCTCATCTCAAGTCTCCCTCTCCTCCTCTCTAGGTGATAAAAACAAGGAATATGATGTGCCTCCTCTAGTGGCGGAGCCCCTTCTCCATGTAGCATGTTCCCTCCAAGGATAGATGGCTAAACCTCCCTAGATAACCTCTCCATGAAAGCTCAACCCAAACAATTCTTCCTCCTCAAGACGACAAGGGCTTCTACTCAAACCCTCATCAAGTGTGCCCTCCTCTCCTTGAGAAATGCGCCCTTCCTCTTCTCCAAAACTCACAAGTGAAGAATGAATCTCAATACTACACTTTACCCTCCTTTAGCCTCCTTTAGCCAAGACCTAAAAGATTAATTTCCTAGATCCAATCTAGACAAGTCTAATCGATGGGTGAGATCTCATCCAAAAATCTCTCTAAGGAAACCCACTTTCCGTAGTTTCTTTATGTCTATTAATTTACCCACATTGTGAATTAATTGTCACGTTAATGCTTAAGTGACATATTTCACTTTTTACTTAAATCTCCTAAGTCAAAGTGAAATTAGAATCATAAAGTAAAGTACAAGGGTAATAGTCTTCCCCCTTTGTTCTTAGAGACCCATAAGCACATGGGGACCACTTTCCAAGGTACCCAAATCTCAACAAAAACTGCAGTCACCGAGTGCCTATCTTCATCAGTATCGGCAAAAGAAAGTTTTCTTTCATGACAAAAAGTCATACAAGGATATAGTCGATAACTGATCCCCTTCGGCATCATTAAAAGGTGAAGAGAGTAAACATTAACGAAGGAAGAAATGATATTGCCGATAGCCGATACCCGACGCACTTAGCAGACCAAATCGTGACCAACATTCAGACCATGCTAAAGTTGTTTCTTCGATCGTCGACTTTCAAAACATTTTTTCATCAGGAGTTTTGAGGAGGCTAACCCAAAGGAAACTACGTGATAGGTTTATCCTCGAACGTCGATCCCCGATACCATTTTGACATCGACAATCCCAGGTTTAACTTGGAATGCACAAGTTGAGTAAATTCCCTAGTCCAACTGATACTCGTGAGTTAAGGCACTAGTTTCCATTTCCACGTGTCCCAAGCCAGTTTTTCCACGTCAGCACTGTACAACGAAATTTATCAGCATTGGAGGTTTTTCACAGAATAATATCAACGAAATCACCTGTAACAAATTGTCGATCCCTGATCCGCCCACTAGGAAAGAAACATAATGGGACATTTTAGCACTAGATACATTGTGATCCAGAGAATTTAAGGGACTAATTAATTCCAAGTCTCACATTAGTTTCTAATTCATGCGCAAATCAAAAGGAACCTTTGAATTTATCGATAGAACACATCACCATCTGTGCCTCCGCCATCAACCCGTGATGAATTAAATTGCATAGATTCAGTGGTAGATTTGTTTGAATTTCACTCATTGCCCGAATTAATTGGTTGATACGACCTGTAAGTTCTTCTCCATTAAATCCTCTTGAGCCATTGTAAACAAGATTATTCTGCGTGGAAAGGATTTGCAGAGAATCCATAAAAACAAGCTGAGCAATTCAAAAGCTTCCAATCCCCCTATAGTATCAAACTACAAAGTTTAGCAAGCATTACAGGTATGTACCAGTCTAGATTTTTTGTGTTTCCACTTCATATATACATTTTGATCCAATGCCACTTTGAACGCCGACCCTAAAGGATTGTTTCGATTGTAGTAACGATGCCTCCCTGAAATCCGATCACTAGGTTATCTCCGAGAGTGCTGAAGCTAAAGGAACTAGTGGTGGGAGAAGGCTCTTCCCCAATGGCCGCAAAACAATTAGAATTTTCCCCAAGGCCAGAACCAGTCATCAAGATATATACCAAGAATTTTTTCACTCAACCTTCATCCTTTGGAGACACAGATTCGAACACAAGGGGCAAGGTGGTACTCCTACATTGGGGAGAACTCTTCAAGAAAATCATTTGGGAAGAATTCCCAAAATATATCCCGCACAACGACCCGGATATGAAAAAGCTCGACGATGAAGTTTTTACGAATATATAAAAGTCATACTTGCACATGGTAGCAAGAAGAACTCTAGTGTTTCCTTGCATAGAAATCCTGAAGTGACTTATTGACCACACATACACCCAAAAATTCCTGATCAATGACGACAATGGCGAGTGTGTCGAGGTTTTCCTTCTGGTAGAGGTGCAGAATTATTACAATCTCAGAGACCCAGAAGAGAGATTGAACACTGATTTCATTGTCAAATTTTATGAGAACCATGACACCGACTGGTAGATGGCTTCATGGTGGATAGGGGATAAAAAGTACACTAATCGGACGTTCGGCTAGTATTAGACGACCAACTTAAGAGAGTCGTATATCTATTTAGTGGACCTCATCTACTTGTTGTACGGGGAGAAAAATTGTTCCAGGTTTTCAGAGGCATGGATGCCTCTAGCTTACACTGTAGCCATTTCTGAGAGAGGCTTTAACTAGGGTTCCATTATTTCAAAGTAGCTGAGCATCTGCATTGAACAGGCTCTAACACCGAAAGAAGGAGAGACTCCATTCTTCTACATGGCTTCTTATTTATTGGACGTCGTCTATGCCAGAAATGTATTTGCCGAAATGAACTTGATCTAGCATGTCTCAGAACTCCCGGTCCATGTATATTTCAACATCTTATGGGGGAACATGTACAAAAAATCCTACTCCCTCATCTGTGATGAATTCATCGCATGCATTCATTTTATTCTTTTCAAGAAAGAATGTTTGAGACTATCGGCTATGGCCAAAAAGTTAATATCTAAGTTTGGAAAATGGTATCTGTATGAGAATGATACCTATATCAGAGTTGTTAGGGCCACCAAAGCACCCCATCTTTTACCTGTGCACATCCATGACCATCTTGTTGTGGGGGAAATTTGTTACCAGGCCATCCTGCAAGGCTACAACGCTACTCTGGTAAAAGATAAGAAGAGGACATTTATACCATATGGATTCCATATAGGTTTCTACCTAGTAAAAGATACTGCTCAGGCCAAGAAGGAAGGACTAAGACAATTGGAATTCCATTTCCAGACTGGTCATTTCTGCAAACATGACCCAAGAGGTCTAGTCTTGAAGAACACCTCGCAAGTGTCGTTGTGCTGGCCATACGCCCATGACAAATTTGAAGATCATGTTTTCATTGAGAATGCCCAAGACTGGGACAAATTCATGGCAAGGATGGATGACCCAAATATGGCCAGGTTCAAATCCATGAGCTTGGATGAACAAGAAAAAATCCTAGAACAATCGGCTCAAGGAGCCCTCAGGGCTAGGGAAGAATTAATAGCAGCCGAAGTAGCATAATCCCCTTTGGTAGTCTCGACCCAAGAAAGAAGTTTCCCTATGACTGAGGACATGCGAGAGAGGGGGTTAATAATGTTAGAAAATGCATAGTGGATCATTAACCAGTTGCAAGATGATCCAGACATCTCAGAAATGATAGGATCCCCTACCGATAACCTAGACAAAAGCCAAGCGGGCCCAAGCGGCCTTGAATTCATAGACCTGGATGAAATTAGTGGGTTAGACAACCATGAATTCATAAACCCACCAGTCATATCACCGACGGGTGTTTCGGCTTAGCCAGGGATTGTTGAAGCATTGGAAAGGACTAACGTATTAAACCCTTTAAGTGAGATGATAAAGATATATGATGATGATGAGAGCCCTGAAGTGTCTCTTGTGACCCCTGTGCATATCGAAGAAGAGAAGGGACCAGAGAAGACATCTTCCGATGTTCCCAACATACAAATTTAGGAGGTCCCAGATACTAATTTTCCTAGATACAAAGGAGAGTGTCTTAGATACTAAGTTGGCTGATGCACCAGAGACTCAAGGAGACAGTCCGAAGGATGAGCAAGGGTCAGACGAGTAAAAGGAAAAATCCCCGTAGTAGAAAATCATTGTCTCAACAACAGATGAATAAGTAAGTATCAAGTCTATCCTCCACACCTCTATTTTAATCGGTACTCAAACCCCTAATGAGCGACAGACAAAATTCAAGCCTTCGGAGGAAGTTCAAGAACCCAATCATGAAAAAGTATATACCACAGGATGTTTGGGAAATACACTCACCTCTGAAGATCAACAAATCCCTGAACCTGTAGATGAAGTAGCTGATATACATGCTATATCTTATGATCAGAAAATGAAGGCTATCGTCCAGAGAACCACCAAGAAAAGGAGGATCACATTAGATCTTTCCATCCTCATCATTAGAGAGGAACATCTGATCAACACAGAACATGATAAGACATCCCAACTCATCGGTGCAGGGATGGACATCACTGATGCCAACGTAGATAGAGCTAAAAGAGATGAAAAGGAGTTGGCCGCCGCTCTGAAGGAACTAGAACATTTTCTCCACTTGGTGAAGTATTACCAGGACACCACACAGGTTGTGGTGTATCCAATGAATTAATTCAAGGAGGCTTACAACAAGTTCAAAGACGAGTGACACCTATTCACTCCAAGGATAGCTGAGCTCCAGGAGGACACCCTCATGGCACTTGCGATGTGCAATGATATTGAGCAGTGGTACGAGAAAGTGCATCAAGACATAGAGAGAGTCAACTACATTGGTGCAGTCCAATAGGGCTGAGATAAAGAAGAACATGACATTCAGGTGTTGAACGATGTTGGACAAACCTACCACATTTAGAAGTGGGGGTGAATGAGCGTGGCAATATTTTTTCCAAAACTTCCCTCTTTCACAAAACTCATTAGTTAGCAATCACCATTAACACATTACTCATTACTGTCATTTATAACCAGTTAGATGTGAACACATATCAGTAACATATATCAGAAATATATCATCAATAAGTCATCACCACAAGGAACATAAAGAACACAAGATGTATGTACAATTTTCTTTTTATTCCGAACTACAATCCTTGGGGTTTTTCAGCAACAACTGAATAGAGTACAACTCGACAAGAGCACCATCTCTATAATGCAAGACTCAACTTACATCCTTAGCACCAACTAATATGAGTCAACAATCCTCAATAGATATCAATTTGCAATAGGTACGCGACCTGCCAGTAGTGCAACCCACGTGTGTATGCACCCTGGATCACTACAACCCATGTATGTATGCGGACAATGTATACAATAACCTGTGTATACCTTATGAGCTATTAGGGTTTATCCTTCAAGATCAACTTAGATCCTCTGCAACCAATTCATCATTCTCTTATGTCTCTCACTGTCTAAACTAACCACCATCTAGTCACAACACATCCAAGCTCTTCAATAGCTTACTCATGCTCCACAACCAATCAATATGAATGCTACAAAATCATGCATAAGAAATCAACATACTATAGTCATCATATCAGTGCTAAATCATAAGAGTTATTCTCACTCCATCAACCAACATAAACCACATCATGGCAGAAATACCAAGAATTCCCTAAGAATTCATAACAAAACAAGCTATACTATCCATCAAGACAATAATGCAATTATACCAGTGTCTCAATGACAGATCTGAGCCCATAGAATATAGATCTGGAACCTACTTCAGTATTCAATAACTTTTCACCAGTTCAACAACAAATCTCCATGATTTTATCCACTGTACACTCCCTATACATAGACATCCTGTGTATTTTACGCACCTTGTACACAAACAACTCGTGTATATGCACCCTATACATAGACAACCCACGTATGCACCAAAAAATAGGGTTTTTTCTGTAATTCCGAGAATTTTTCCATCATGATCTTAGACTTGCAAAAAATTCAATGCATCCATGAGATCCTCCAGATATCATCTCTCTCAGAATAGATCTTCAACACATTCTCAAGATATCCACACCAAATATGCTCTCACAAGAATCTCTCACAAGAAGCTCTCCATCAATAATCCAAAATATATTCTCAAAAGAAGCTCTCCATTGATCCACAAAAAGGATATTTTGCAAGAGACCATTGTTATCTTATTTATACTTTCATCCTCTAGGTCACTTAACCTATTTCTAGGTCACTTAACCCATTTATAGGTCACTTAACCCGTTTATAGGTCACTTAACCTATTTTCCTTATTTTAGGGATAACCACTTTCCATAAATAAAAAGTTCTCCAATACTTTATCATTTAAATATTCCTTCTTGATTTTGTCACCTTACTTTATCATTTCTTGATTTTGGCACTTCTCTTTATTATTTAAATAATCCACCTTGACTTTGTCACTTTTCTTTATCATTTAAATAATGATTTCTTCTTTTAAATCACTTTGACTTCTTTGACCTTGTGGGCTTCAAGCCAACATGTGAGGGTCCTGCAACTTCGTAAGGCCATAACTCTCAAACCACGAGGAGTTATGTGACATTCCACATACCACTAGAAATGGTATGGAAATCACTATCCATATAGGATATTTTCACCAACAAATTCATTATCTTCATCTCATTATTCCACATACAATCATGGGTCCTCCAACCATTCTTCTAGGATAAGTCAATCCACAAAGCATCTTCCCATGAGGGATTTCACCATAACGGGACCACTTTGGAGTTCATCCATTTGTGCACTTTATCAACCATGATAAGACAATAATGAGTCATCTATACATTTTTCAACAATGCATCATATACCAATTAAATCACATCTATCCATCTTCATCATGTATCAATGACAACCCATTGATCTATCTTCATCATATCAATGACAAATCATTTATCCATCTTCATCTATTCATTCTCATCAAGGAAAATACATATTACATTACATCAATCATCAATCAATCAATCCTTTGGCATCAATCAAACAATCAATCACTTGACATCAATCAATGACATCAATCAATCACACCTTTGGCATCAATGACAACATGATCCAACAATGTCCCCCTTTGGCATTGATGGCAATACCAACATTGATGTCAACACAAATTACCAATTATTGATGTCAACATGTATATAAGGCATTATCTACATCAATAGTCAATGTGGCTATCTCTTCACATCAATCTCTCCCCATTAATAGACATCAATCACATCAATGTGATTATCTCTCCCCCTTTGACATCAATGGAAAAGGGAAAAGGGCCTTTCTCCTCTTGGGGCTTCTCCCCTTGTCTGAATGCCTTTGATATTCCTTTGAATATTCTCTCCCCTTTTGAACAAGGGATATCACTCTGATGTATTGTTGAATATACATTGAACATACTCCCCCTTTGACCATTGCTCCCCCTGGAATTATGCTTCTATTCTCTTTCTTCAAATATAGGGCTCTTTTCTAGGTATGCATCTGATAAATATCTCCTCCTAGAAGCATGGGAAGAAGAATGAATCCCCCTATGGGTATGTATACCCTATCTTTTCTACAATATGAACATTGTACTACCATATAACGATCCTTGGACCTATTCATGCATCAAACTCATGCCATACAAAGCATGATGAAGCAAAAGATATGTTAACAATGAAATAAAGCATCATGAGAAAAATATCAACCAAGTACATTCTATACAAAAATGTGTGCTCATCATGTACAACACCTATGTACATCAACCATGTACATCAACATCATGCAATGTGCCAAAATATATCATCCATGGAGTGTATCAATCATATGCCTCCATCAACATGCCAACATGTGCATCTACCAATATGCCAACCATATGCATCCACCAATATGCCAACCATGCGAATCTACCAATATGTCAACCATGTGCATCTACCAATATGCCAACCAATGTGTCATATCACTCATGATATGTCTCCATCATGAACCAAGTATCATAAACAAATACCAATTGTTGTGCTAATCAAGTAATACTAATGGTGTAGTATCATCAAGCATATGTCATATATGAATGTACCAAACATGTACATCACCATGCACCAGTACCACAAAATGATGAATCCCATATATGTATGCCAAATCCCCCATAAAACATGTGCCAATCAAACTACTAGTAGGTGCCTCTATCTATATACTAGAAATGTACCAATCATGCATCAAATATGGATCATCAATGATGTACAACATGAACATTGCATCGACTCACCAAACACATGTCCCAATGTGTAGCCCATCCATATGCTAAATGCATGCATCAATCCTTCCAATGGGTAAGCTTCCAATAATAGATCATCAAGATATATCACATAACCAAGGTGCCATAACTTCACTGTTATAACCAACATTGTTCTTCAACAGAAAATGCATCAATCCATACACATGGGTTAGTGCCATGTACCCAATATTTTATTTTACATCATCACCTTACATAATCCAATTTACAATCATGAGAACCTGCAACAAACAATGTCAAAACCTACAATAAACCATGTCAGACCCTGCATCACAGAGTTATACCATCACATCAAAATCCAATCCCTATGCATAGCCCTTTTCCTTTGGCTTCACCACATGTACACGACCTGCTGCATAGACATCTTGCGTATGTACGCGACCTATACAAGGACAACTTGCATATGTACACGACCTATACAAGGATAGCCTGTGTATGTACACGAATGATACCACTGTCACCCACGTATGCCTCAATAGATGACACTTTTGAACTTCCCTTGAGTATTTCATTTTGTTCTGGTTGCTTTGTCTTCTTCACCCACTTCTGTAGATGTCCTTTCTCTTCAAAACTTGAGCTCTGAGAATCCATCTTTTCAAATATGTCTCCCTTCCTTACTTCATTCCTTCTTCTAGCCATGCTATGTGAAGTCCTCATCATATAATTTCTTCTTATGTTCCAGCACTCTTGAGATTTGTGGCCAAATCCACTACAGCTATAGCATCTCATGGAATTGCAGTGAACAACAATATGTCCTACTTTATCACATCTCCAAAACCTTATGGTGTTATGAAATCTTCCATTGTATCTTATTTCATAAGATCTACATTCAAAATATTTGTGACCATATTCATTGCATGAATAACAATGCCCATGAAAAATACTTTCATAACTTTGCTTTGGTGTCCCAAAGATATATTCTTGATGTCTTCCTTGCTTTTTTCTTTTGAAATTTTCCTTGCCTTGTGTAGATGGTTTCTTTGCAACATTGTCTTCCTTCTTTGATGGACTTACCTCATGCTTCTTTGAGGTGCTTTCTTCAGCATGTGTAGATTCTTCTTTGTATCTATGTCCTGATTTATCACATGGTGATATTTGACTTTACAATATCTCATCCAAGATTCTTGAGCTATTCAAGAATTTGTTTGACTTCTCTACCTGCTTTCTAAGGTCAACAACTTCAGCTTCTAACTTATGACATGCCTCTTACTTTTCATTTATTTGATCCTTCAATAGTTCCTCTACCCTTTTGGCTTCTTCAATTTGGGTCTTGAGATGGACAATAGTTTCAAAACTTTTTCTAATCTCATCATTTACTTTCATATCTTATTTTTCATTCTTTAGTCTTGAGATCTCTTCTTCCTTTTCTTCTAATTGAGTCTTACTATTTTCTTCTAGTTATTTGAGCATTTCTTTTAACTTCAAGATATGCCTTTGACTCTTCCTGAGAAACTTTTTAGTGTTATCCGAAAGATATCTATAGTCCATACAATAGTGGTCATTTATATATTCATATAGATCTCTTTCAACTTTCTCTTTAAGCTCCAATAGTTTTTCCTCAATTTCTTCCATGGGATAAAAATCAATTGATTTTATCCAAACTACTTCTAGATTTTCTTCTTCACTTGTAGAGAAAAATTCAACTTCATCACGTTTTGAATTATTGCAATCAAGGGTTTGTGTAGAATCTTTACCTTCATTTGAAATGTGTTCAAGATATTCCCTTTTGTAAACATCATCACTTTTAGAAATAATGAAACCAAGAGTTTTTGGATATTCTTTACCTTCATGTGTCTTGATGGAGTTGTCTTCAATGTCTTTCTTCTCCTTCTTGCTTTGATATGTCTCCTCTAGATTTAGCCATATATCCTTGGCGAAAGTGCATTGTTCCATGATTTATTTGATAGGGCTTGAGAGTCCACTAAGAATGGTCTTGAGAGCCAATGCATCATTTTTCTTTCCTTCTCTTTGAGCTACAAACTTTGACTTGTTCTTCAAAGGAACTGATCCACCAATGGATTCCTTCCAAATTGCTGCTCCCATGGTCTTCAAATTTAATCTCATCTCTATTCTCCAAGTAGAATAGTTTTCCTTATAAAGGATTGGAACTTCATCATCCATTTGTGTTTCTATGGATCTCCTTCAAGCTTGTTAAGGCTTGTAGTGAAGGCACGCTCTGATACCAATTGTTGGACACACCTACCACACTTACAGGGGGGGTGAATGAGTGTGGGGATATTTTTCCCAAAACTTCCCTCTTTCACAAAACTCATTAGTTAGAAATCACCATTAACACATTACTCATTGCTGTCATTTATAACCAGTTAGATGTGAACACATATCAACAATATATCATCAATAAGTCATCACCACAAGGAACAAAAATAACACAAGATATATGTACAATTTTCTTTCTACTACGGACTACAATCCTTGGGGTTTTTCAGCAACAATTGAATAGAGTACAACTATACAAGAGCACCGACTCTATAATGCAAGACTCATCTTACATCATCAACACCAATTGAGATGAGGCAACAATCCTCAATAGATATCAATCTGCAACAGGTACACAACCTGTCAGTAGTGCAGCCTGCATGTGTATGCGCCCTGGCTCACTACAACCCACATATGTACGCGACCAGTGTATACAACAACCTGCATATACCTTATGAGCTATTAGGGTTTATCCTTCAAGATCAACTCAGATCCTCTGCAACCAATTCATCATTCTCTTCTGTCTCTCACTTTCCAAAATGACCACCAGCTAGTCACAACACATCCAAGATCTCCAATAGCTTACTCATACTCCACAACATATTAATATAAATTCTACTCAATCATGCATAAGCAATCAACATACTATAGTTATCATATCAGTACTGAATCATAAGAGTTCTTCTCACTCCATCAACCAACATAAACCACATCATAGTAGCCATACCAAGAATTCCCTAAGCATTCACAGCACAACAAGCTATACTATCCATCAAGACAATAATGTAATCATACTAGTTTCTCAGTGATAGATCCAAGCCCATATAATGCATATCTGGAACCTGCTTCTATCTTCAACAGCTTGTCATTAGCTCAACCACAAATCTCCATGATTTTATCCAATGTATGCTCCCTATACACAGACAACCCATGTACTGTACGCACCTTGTACACAGACAACTCACATATATGCACCCTATACATAGACATCCCGCGTACACACCTTGTACACAGACAAATCGCATATATGCACCCTATACATAGACATCCCGCGTATGCACCAGAAAATAAGGTTTTTCTGTAATTCTGAGAATTTCCCTGTCATGATCTCAGACTTGCGGAAACTTAAATGAGTCCATGAGATCCTCCCAATACCCTCTCTCTTAGAATATATCTTCAACACATGCTCAAGAGATCCACACTAAATATTCTCTCACAAAAATCTCTCATAATAAGTTCTCCATCAATACTCCAAAATATATTCTCACCAGAAGCTCTCCATCAATACTCCAAAAGATATTCTCACAATAAGCTCTCCATTGATCCACAAAAAGGATATTTTGCAAGAGACCATTGCTATCTTATTTATACTTTAATCCTCTATGTCACTTAAGCTATTTCTGGGTCACTTAACCCATTTATAGGTCACTTAACCTATTTTCCTTATTTTAAGGTTAACCACTTTCCATAAATAGAAAGTTCTCCAATACTTTATCATTTAAATATTCCTTCTTGAT
>SNQJ01S0167166.1:0-20907 GCA_010110895.2 Picea sitchensis | reverse complement strand
AGTGATGAGAAAGGACGTTGTATACCTTGGAGTGATCAGATGAAGTGATAATATGAGTCTAAATACAGGTGATGAAGGGTATAATAATGGCAAAAAGTATGGGCAAAAAGGTACAATATGTGGTCCCAACAGCAACATATTTAGCAAGTTCTGCACACCCTGCGACAACACAAGCTATACACCAACTTGGAAAAATGCTCCTTCAGCATGGATAGGGTCCATTACCTGGGCTACATCATTGATCAACATGGCGTACACGTGGATCCAGCCAAGATCCAAGTCATCCATGACTGGCCAACCTCAACAACACTCACTAAGCTTCAGATCTTCTTGGGACTTACTAATTTCTACCGTAGGTTCGTGTTGGGTTTCTCCCATATTGCATGGGCCCTCAGCCAAATAAACAGGGGTGGTGGTAAGGAGAAATTTGCGTGGGGTCGGTCCCAACAACAAGTGTTCGATGATTTGAAGTAGCACTCATGCTCAGCTCCAGTACTTTCACTACTAGACCTGCAACATCCCTTTGAGATCGAGACAGATGCTTCAGATTATGTTGTGGGCATCGTTCTCACTCAGCATAGCCACCCCGTGGCCTATCATAGTGAGACACTATCTGATACTATCCATAATTACCCTACTTACGACAAAGAAATGTACTCCATTGTGAAAGCATGCCGCCAGTGGAGACATTACATTCTTTGGAAGGAGACAGTCATCCACACTGATCATAAGCCACTGCATTTCATGCAGACACGGGGAAAATTGCATAATGACCGTCATCAAAAGTGGTCCACATACTTGCAATAATTCCACGTCAACATCATGTATAAAATAGGAAGAACCAATCGTGTCGCTGATTGCCTCAGCAGACCGCCAGTTGTGGCACTCACCATGGTGCTACACTCTTGCGGCTATGAGACATCTAGATGGCCCAAACTCTATGAGACAGACCCTGACTTTGCCACCACCTACCAAATGTTGGGTGAAAATGTAGTTGTCGATAATTTCCATCTTCAGGATGGGTTGTTGTGTCATCTGGTCCATATCTATGTTCCATCGAGTGAGTGAGCGAAGCTGATCTGGGAATCCCACTACAGTCGGGTGGCAGGACACTTCAGCGTTGAAAGGATAGTGGTGATGCTACAGAAACATCTCTACTGGCCGAAACTTTGATAGAAGGTTGGCAAGTATATCGGGTCCTGCACTGCCTACACTATTGCCAAACCGACCACTAAGAAACAGGGCCTATACACCCCTCTTCCTACTCCTGACAGGCCATGGGAATCCATATCAATGGACTACATTTTGGGCCTCCCATCCACCAAGCGGGGAAATGACTATGTTTTTGTGGTTGTTGATCGCTTTTCTAAGATGGCAATTCTGGTTGCCTGCAAGAAGAGCATCACAGCAAGGCCACTGCCAAGCTCTTCTTTGAATGAGACTGGGTACATTTTGGAATCCCACAAAACATTGTCTCATATCAGGATAGTCAATTTCTCAACACATTCTGCTCGAGCCTCTGGTCACTGCTGGACACCAAGCTCACCAAATCCATGACCTTCCAACCCCAGACAGATGTCCAAACCGAGGTTGTAAATCGAATGATTGTGCATATCCTTTGCATGTATAATTCAAAGATCCCTCAGACATGGAATGAGAGTCTTCCTTATGTCCAGCATAGCTACAACCGAGCCTTGCATAGCTCAACTGGCCACAACCCCTTTCAAGTGGGGTTGGAATTCCAACCATTGGATCCCATAGATGTTGCACTTCCCCTTGCGGTCACCTCGACTGACTCATCTCCTTCTCCAACTGAAGTTGAAAAAGCCACCTGGTTCATTGAGCAGATCCAACACATCCGCCAACAGGTTCAGGATATCCTACAGAAGTCCAATGACAAGTACAAACAATGCCATGATCAACTTCGGGTGCCGCATAAGTTTCAGGTGGGTGACAAAGTTTGGTTGCACTTGCAGAAAGAACACCTTACAGGACCCCATCAGAAGCTTTGCCCACTCCGTTATGGACTGTACACTATCACCAAGGCCGTAGGGGATAATTCTTTTGAGCTCAACATTCCTCCTTTCCTTGGCCTGCACGCAGTGTTCAAGGTGGATCTCCTTCGCCCTTATTTCCCACCATTATTGGACACCTCAGAAGTAGGAGAACAGATGATACCAACAGAGCTCAACCCCGACTACATAAAATAGGAATCCAATGATCATATTGTGGAAAGACAGATAAAGGTCACTCAACAACAAAGGATCCATCTTTATTGAGTCATCAAAGCAGGGCAACTCCTGCACCAAGGAAGTGGCTCACTCGGGGCCAAATTCAGCAGAAATTTAATCATCTAATGGGGGACCTCAACGCAATGGAGAACATTTATTCCTAATGAGGGAGGATTGATCCATATAGATATCGGTGGCCAGCCACCTTTTCCAACTGGCTCAAAACAGTTTTCTGACATTTTTGGCAATTTACTATTTTTAGTAGTTTTAATTTCTGGGGCCATTTTGAGGGCCTAAATTAAGTTTTTTCGGTATAAATCTCCTCAATTATTTCCAAAGGCTTGATTGATCCCCCTAAATGAATCTCCTCTATGATACCTTTCCAACGGGCTATCACACGCCTAAAACAGAGATTGTATGCAAAAGTTACAACCCAGGAAGTTGATGTACTAACTTACCCAAACGGGGCCCACATGACTTTTGGTGCTTCATCTCCTAGGGTTAGGTTTTTGGATTTCTAGGGTTTTTGGAATTATTTCTTATTGTAAAAAGTCCTTCAGATCCTCATGGTAACCTTCTTCTTGTGAATGCGTGATGTTGTCACATCTCTTCTCAGAGATAGACCGCCACCATTCCATAAATCTTGTTTCTGTTGCATTTTACAGTTTTAGCTTATTTCATTATTGAATAGAAAACCAATTTTACTGTATCTTTGTTATTTTTTGTTAAGAACCTATTAATAATTTGTATTCATTTCGTTCTACTCATAAAATCCGGATCATTTGTTCTTCAACTTTTCAAGTAGTTGGACCTATTGTTGTGGTTTGCAGGTTTTGGAGATACGCTTCTGTCATCCCTCGTTGAAGGGTAAGTTTCTGTGCCATGGTTTCATTGCTATTCCTTGTTTTTTGCTTTCTATTTGAAGCTTGCAAGCAAGAATTTTCAATACTAGGAGTCCCTGCCTCGAAATCCTGTTGCATAACATCTTTCTGTGTGGTTGCTACAACCAGAATATTTTCCCTGTTCTTGAACATCAATGTTCTATACAGAAGCCTCCTTTGTCGCATTTGTGGTGACATATAAAAAGGAAAACTCCTCATTTTTCCTGCCCCTGAAAACCATATGTTTGGGTCATTTTTCCCAATGTTCTCCTCATATTATCTGTTCCTAGAAACCATACGTTTTGTGCATTTTTGCTAGTCTGTTCCCTTCCAAACGTCTTGTTCTGCTTTGAATGTCGATGTTGGACACAGAACCCAAATTTGTCGCAACTACAATGAAATATAAAAAAAAAACCCGGATGTTCTCCTCTTATTTTTTGTTTCTGGAAACCATGTGTTTGGTGAATTTTTTCTAGGTTGTTCCCTTCCAATCACATATGCCAACTTCCACTTTATGGATATCGTGCCATAACTGTTTCCAAAATAGCAATGCAAAGGGTTTTAGAAAACGAGTTCGGAGTTGTCACAGGGGGCAAGCATCTACTAGGGTAAACTTCGTCCACATGTTTCCTTTGTCATGTCCTTTGTATCTTGTAAATCATCTTCTTCCTCTGAAAATATTGTAGGATGCATACCAATAATAGGTTAAAAAATGATATACCTTGAATACTCGGTCTTTGTGCTCAACAAATTTATAGTGTTATTTATTTGTGTTCTATGTTCTATTTGGTTCACTGTTCACTATACGTTTGTTTTCTTGTCATATGCTGTGGTGAATAGGGAGGATTGAATTTGACAGGAAGAAGGTTGAAGGATAAATAGCGGAATTGGTATGCAGTTCCACACTTGTAGTTTTCTATTTGTCTTTTTTTGGTTTTTCGTTTTTTTTTTCTTCTTTTCTCTGTTTGCATATAAGTTGAATATATCTAAGAAACATCTTGAAAATCACAGTTTAAGAGATGAAACAAGTAATATATGTTGATTCCTATGAAATAGATACAGACTCCATTTTGCATGGCAACATTGACCAAGTATTGCATAGCAATGGGATTTTTAGATTGGATGCATTCTCGTATACTGTAGGGGATTGCCTTTTCAATGCATTTCAGGTTCTATTGCATTTACATTATTCCTTGACCAAACTGTGCAATGGATTTATAGATTATTTCTTGGGTTGTTTAGAAAATGGCGATGATGAGGCATTGGAGTCGTATGAATACAAATTGGCATCTGACTTTCTTTGGCAGTTGCATGGAATACATGATGTCACTATGTATTTTTCAAAGATGTGGTTGTCTTCATCTGCAATTCTGACTGCACATAAGAGGGGACTTTGGGGAGATACATTTTTTATACGTTGGTTGTCTAAGTGTCTGAATATATAAATTGGAATGTGGTCATTGACAAGAAAAACAAGATATCTACTATTCAACAGAATTGCATCCAATGATCCATATTGCATCTTGTTCCATGATGCCAATCTTATCGGTGGTCATTATGAACCACTACTGTATATAAAATTATCCATATGAAATCTTAGAGGACCTCATATTTAATTGTCCCTCATTTGCAAAGACCTTGAATCACAATGGAAATGAATTATGCATCGTGTACACTGCCATGGCTTGCAGATAGCAACAATCGTTGCATTTAGTTGTGGAGATAGTCAGTTCAATGCAATTTTCTATTTGGTATCAATAGAGTTCAATGTGCAGTCACTGTGGCTTTACACTGTACAACCTTTTTGGAATGAAATTATAGGTGGCAGACAACAAGCTTTTAGTTGTTTGCATCAACACCTTTCGCCATATCTCGTAAAAAATATGCTGACAATTGGAAGTTGGCAAGAATACCTTCTAAACATGGCATTGCCATATGAAAAAGGAAATGTAGAGGGTGGAAGATTCTTCTTGCAATGGATATATATCATATTCAAAGTAAATATTCAGGTCTGGTCGGCCCTGCCAGATGACAATGTCCATTCCTGGTGTATTGATTCAAACTATGATCGAACAATTGACATCATCTCGTTGAAATATTTCCATGCCACCCAAACTGCATCGAATGTGCATATCTGTAGCACGCTATTTAATGAGAATGAAACATGTCCCAGTTGTGATGAGACCATACAAGGCTTAAACAAAAAACGTAGACTAATTTATCACAACTTGAAAAAGGTCATACATGAGAGGAAAAAAGACATTGGTGGTATGGGAAATACTATCGGTTCAGGGTCCACTGTCAATGCCATCCAAACCACATTGAATCTGCATAAGCGTCGTATGCTATTTAATCGGAATGAAACTCATCCCAGTTTCCATGAGGTCATCCTGGCTTTGAACAAAAAATGTAGACTAAGTTATCACAACTTGAAAAAGGTCATATGTGAGAGAAAAAAATACATTACTATGCTTCCTTCTAGACAAAATGACATATCAAAACCTAAAAAAAATCTTTTGTGCACAACACAAGAGAAACAAGTATAGTCACATATCCTACATTGGTCATGGCATTGTCTGAGAGGAAAAAATAAAATTTCATGGGCTAAAACCAACACCATGCACTGCTACCAATGAAAACCAACAAACACTTTCTACGCATACTTCCCTATGGAAGAAAGATGTAAGACAGACCTATGTGAAACACATCAAAGACACTCCTTCAATTGCATGTGCAATTTGCGATCATTTGAATTTCAAAAAAATCACTAAGTATTTCACGCCTGATTTGGAAGTAGAATACCTCCACTTGAGACTAAATGATAAAACATTTTCCAGTGGAAAAAATTGTCTTCCATGCAAACAGTCACTTGAAAAAAGAAAATTGCCACAGTTTGCAACGCCTGACCAAATAATATGTAATCCACCACTACCAGATGTAATTGCGCTTATAGAACTTGAAGAGGGACTTGTGTCTCTGTGAATTGAATTTGCACAAATCAGACCTTGCGGCTATAAATGACCCCAAATGGGCTTAACAAGATCAATTTTTAATGTTCATGTCCAACTATATGTTGTGAAAAAATTCTTGCCACAATTCATTAGCAATACAATGACAATTGATGTGGCTCTCAAACGATGCGTGCAATATAAGAATGAATATCAAACGGGTAAAGTGTGTGTTCATGTTTTCATGAAAGCATTAAAATAATTATGTTCCAAGGCCTTGTACAAAGCACATAACATTTGTATAAATGAGAACTGGAACAATGTTATCGGAGAAGGGGATGACAACTCTGCATAGACTCTCAAAACATCTAGTGAATTTGATACAAGTGATGAATCGGAGACCGAAATACCTACCAAGACATTGGTACATGGATTCATTGATTCACATCTCTCCTTACTATTTTCAACAAAACAAGAAAATTGTTTTTGCAATGATCCGACAATTGGGACCGCCAACATTTTTCATCACATTTACAAGTGTAGAGCGTCATTGGGATCCATTGGTGGCTGCGGTATCTGACTTGCATAAGAATAGGAAACATAAAAAACAAATTGATACACTGGAAAATGATAGCATTGACTACCTCATAAGAAAAGACCCAGTGACTTGTACTCACTACTATAGACATAGAATAAATTCTTTGAGACAATTGATATTCCATGATGAAACGTTTTTCGGAAAAATACCGGACTACTTTTTTGTGACTGAATTCCAGAATAAGGGGAGTGAACATGACCACACACTGTTGTGGATAGAGGGTGCACCAGTCTATGGAGCTGAAAACAACTCACAGATCGCATAGTTTGTGGAAAAATACATAACATGCAACACAGATCATTTGGATCCAAAACTTGCCAAAGTTCATAGACATTGTCATACAAAAAGTTGTAAAAAATGAAAAAAAATCACATTGCAGATACAACTTCCCAGTGTCGCCAATGAGAAAAACAAGAATCATAGAGCCACTTAGTTTAGAGGACAATGTTTTCGTTGAGAAATCTAGATCCTTGTTTTCATTTCTAGAACAAACGAGACTTTGATGTGTTAATGAGCTTCGATGACTTCTTGACAGAGTTAAATTTAAAAGAAGATGAGTACATCCAAGCCATACAATGCATGCTTAAAAAACCAACAGTTTTCCTTAAACAAAAACTTTCCCATATCCGGAACAACATTTTCTCCAAGGACATGCTAGTTATGTGGAATGAAAATATAGATGCGCAGTATGTCCTCAATGCATATGCTACAGCATCGCACTGTACCTCGTATATGAAAAATGTTGACAAATCTATGACGAGTGCATTCAAAAGAATACAGAAAGAACATGAAATAAATCATATTGATTCTATACAAATGATACGTGTGCTTGGTAATACATTACTTAATCTTCAACAAATGTCTGCTCAACAAGAAGTCCACATTGCACTTTCCCTGCCCCTCAATTGTAGTTCAAGAAAATGTGTCTTCATAAACACATCTCCACTTGAGAAACACATTTGTGCTTAAACCACCATCTTTGCTAGAACAAGATCCTGACAATTCAGAGCACGTGCTATGTCTCTCTATTATTTATTATTACCTCTAGCATCCATCTCCTATTAATCATATCTACTTAGCAGAATTCGTATCGCATTACAAAAAAAATGATGCACCCATATCAAAAAGAAAAAAACCCTCTATGATACGGTTTGTCAAATACAACAACCATACTGACTATAAAAACTATTGTAGAGAAAAGCTATTGTTATGCGTTCCGTTCGATGAAAACAAAAACACATTAAAACATAACTTCCCTACATGAGAAGTTGTTTATGTTGCCTCTGAGACTATAGTGCAAACCAATGAATATAGATTTACTTACAATGTTAATCCAACATGGGGTGATCTAGAAAGTTCAGTTAATGAACTAGAATACCCTGACAATCTTGATGAGACATTCACAAACCAAAAAAAAAACCAGAACTCCTTGCAAATCCTATGACTTGCAAGAAGATTTTCCTAGTCCTCGAGCAGGCGACAATGAAAACCATATCAATATTGGCTTTCAAGTCACAAAACATCCTTTCCTTATTGAAAATAATGAATACCATAGAATCAGACATTTGTTGAATCGAGAACAAAAAATAATTCTAATGGGCATTGCGCTTAAATAATGCTTGAGCATGCACACTCTTGTGCACTTGTTCCTTATAGGCGGAGCAGGAACATGCAAGATATTCACAACAAAAGAACTATTCCAAATGCTTATACGAATCTATGATTCAAACAATTCCTCTAATCCTATGAAACCAAAGGGCCTAATAGTTGCATACATAGGAAAAGTTGCATATAATGTCGGTGGAACAACAATCCACTCTGCATTTTTTATGCCTTTTAACAAGTCACAGTTTCTTCCACTCAGCAAGGAAATGTTAGATACCTTGTCTAAGATTTATGATGAACTGTAACTTGTCTTCATAGATGAGACATATTTGATTGGAAGTCACTTCATGTATTACTTTGAAAACCGGCTAAGAAACATAAAACATGTGCACACAAAATACTTTGGAAACATTGACATGATATTTTGTGGGGATCTTTACCAGGCACAACTCATCCAAGTTTCTTTGATATTTGAAGAACCTATGGTCAACATGAAAAAATGATGCATGACTTCTGGAAAGACAATATTAAATGCTTTGAATTGGATACTACAATGCGCCAGACAGATGAAACATTTATTGCATTTCTGAATAGAATGCAGACAAACAACCAAACAAATGATGACTTAACATATATCAATTCAAGGTGCATGCAACCTGTACCAATAGACCCAACCTCCCCTTACATGTTCTACATGAATAGAGATGTTGCAATTCATAATAGGTTCATGCTATCACTCATGCCTGGCGATGACATCATCATCAACTCAATTGACCTCGAACAAGACAACCATGGAAATGTGTCACATCATGAACATACAACCACTTTACCTTTGCAACTTGTCCTGAAAGTAGACATCCTGGTTGAAATATATGCCCACAAATATGATTCACAAGATGGCTTGGTCAATGGTGCAGATAGAATACTCAAAGGCTATACCAAAACAAAAAAACGATTAAGTTCCATGAACCGCATATAGGCCACTGACAAGCAAACAAGTTGGCTTATATATATAATTAAAACATTGCAAACGATTGGACACCTATATTGTGAATATCAAAACCAGTATCAACATCAGCAAAGACAGGTCAACTGAAGATTCAAAAATGGTTTCCAATTAAACTTGCATGTGCACGTACAGTCCACAGATGGCAAGGACTAACACTTGATAGTGTTGCATTTGAGCTTGCTGGAATTCGAATACATGGACTTGTCTACACAACATTGTCCCATGTCAGAAATATAGACTCCTTGTATTTACTAAGTCCTCTTACAAAATATAACTTCAAAGTCAAATACAAATTTGATATTGAGATGCAACGCCTCAGGACTACCACAAAGTGGCATCTGTAGTATGATTACCAATCCATACAAACAAACTCATCTGTATCAATTCTCTCACTTAACACACATAGCTTACATGCACATATGGATGATATACTCAATGACTATGACACAATGCAATCTGATATTATGTGCTTATAGGAAACATACATGGCATTATGCATGAAAAACAAGCAATTTCCAATTCATAATTGCATATCGAGTTACATTACACATGGGGTGATGATATTGATTAAAAAAACATGTAACAATTTTGGAGCATATACATTTCGAAGAAAACAATGTTGAGATGGTGCTTGCAAAACTATTTTTCTATGGATCAAAAATTGCAATACTGAATCTTTATGCTGGTCCCCATGCAACATTCTCTAACATACTAAATGTTCTTTCCAATGCATTGGACCATTTGCATCTGAATGAAACCATTGTCATTATAGGATACTTCAATATTGACATGCTACAAAATAATGCTAGAACAAAAGAATTGGAAAACTACATGTGCAAATACAGTTTCCTCTTTCTTCTGAACAACACAAGCCATGTACAAAACGCACTTATTGACCATGTATGGTCAAATGTGCCCATTTCTCAATATAATGTCTTTATCTTAGACACATACTGGTTTGATCATGATACAACTGGTATTGCACTTGAATGATGAGAGATACATCAAACATATTGCAAAATCATATTTCTATGTTTCAAAACATATATGTTTAGCTTGTTGCAGAAAACCAAGTTATCCAACTTCTTAGTTTTCCCTAGTTTGTACACATACTGGTGTGATCACGATACAATTAGTGTTGCACTTGAATTATGAAATATACATCAAACATATTGCAAAATAATATTTCTATGTTTCAAAGCATATATGTCTATCTTGCAAAAAACGAAGCTATCCAACTGCTTAGTTTTCCTTTTTTTGTATTTGATTTTGGGAACAAACTTTTTTTTACACAAATTTTTATATATACACAAACGGGATGAACAAAAAAAACAAAAAACAAAAACGATACATTCTTCTAACACTATTTGTTACTCTATTCCTTCTATTCTATTTTATTTACTCTATGTACATATTCCTTGCTTTTTTCTTTACATGTCAACTTATGTTCATGTCCATTTTGTTTTGTGATTTTTTTCTTAGAAACAAAGTGGAAAACTTGACACAGCAAAGAACTCTTAACCAGAAGTGTAAAAGAATCCATGCAAAGGTGCATATTTCTACCCATGTTCCATATCCAAATGTTTTTCATTTACTCTGTCTATATTTGTTACACTAATTTGCAGCTCTGTTTTTTTTTTCCTTGGATACTCCATATCTTCATGTATATTGACTTGTCTTTATGTCAATTCTATTTTATGTGTTGTTGTATTAAAATAAATAAATTTGTACTCCATCTTTTTTGTCATGTGTTCTGACATAGCAACTTGCTTTCATGCCCATTGTATTATATGTATTGCTACATTGAAACAGCAACACAGTAATTGGGCACAAGTATGGAGTGCAATGTGCCGCAACAAATACAATGTGTATGCCTGAGACTAAGAGGTATGGACCATGGTTACAAAAAAACTTTGGTCTGCATACATTGTCCAATTTGTTCAGCTATATGTTTTTCCCATAGTTGATCTATTTCTATCGCTTGATAGTTATCACACTAAGTGTTTCTCTGTGAGCCATACAGTTCTTTTCTCCCTTTATTTTTCCTCTTCTATACTTATCCATTCTCCCTTTTTTATTCCCTTCTATTTTCTATTTCTAGTTCTATACTTAGTCCCATGTCTATGCTCATGGGTTCCCGGGATGGCAAAGTGACAAATTCCATGTCCATCTATATCTTTACATCACAAGTCCGACTGACCATTGTTCATTTTCATACTTGGAAAATTTTATGGCCATAGATTCCTGCGTAAGTTCCATCGAACTCTCATTCCTCGTGTTCGCGGTATACATCTTGCACCCGAAACTTCGGTTATCTACAATTCGACCCCGAACTCGAACCCCCAGACCTCACTCTACCTACGATGACTTCGTCTGAATGCTTGCATATAAATGTGTCAAGTCGTATATTTTTTCTATTGCTTGTTGAGATCGATATAAACACCATCTCTTTTATCTTGAACCAAGGTCTGTTGAGCTCCAGCTATATTCCATGGCTAAAAATATTTTTCCCATAGTTGATGTGTTTCTATAGCTTGATAATTATCATAATAAGTGTTCTTATGTGATGAATACAGTTCTTTGCTTCCTCTATTTTTCCTATTCTATAATTACCCGTTCTTTCCCTAAATTATCTACTTCTGGTTCTAGGCTTAGATGCATATTTATGGTCGCAGGTTCTCAGAGTGCAAGAGTGAGAAATTCTACATCCATCTATATATTCACATCACACGTCCGATTGACTGCGGATTATTTCCACACTTATCCAATTTTATGGCCGTGGGTTCCCTTGAAGGCATTATCGAACTCCCATGCCCCATGTTCAGATATACATCTTGCACACAAAACTCTGGTTATCTACAATTCAACCCCAGACTCCTCGAACTCACAAGCCTAACTTTGTGTAACACCCCCACACTTTGTACAGGAAACTAAATAATATTTCTCGTTCAAAGAGCCGGATTAACTCTTCGATTTCCTACTGAAATCCTGATATCTGATCCACAACCCCTATTGAAACCCCATAAAGCAAAATTGCGCAAGCCGCGAGATTCACCTATGTGACCACATTTTGTGACCGCATGCCTATAAGAAGGCGCTTCGCATTTTAGAACTTTGGGACTTCTGCAAGCGAGTTGATCCTAACTTCTGTCTCCCTGAATCCCCGACCTTTAGTTTCTGTCCAAGGCCAGATGTATGATTATGTTCTATCCCCTCGATCGACGGTTGTGATCACGTCGCGATTTCGCGTATCGGGATAGCGAATGTGAGCCAACTATGACTCTATGTTCCTCGAAATATCGGTCTTTGGTAGCTCCTTCCTTAATATTTCTTCCATATGACCATTCGTCACGACTGGGGGATTAATCTTACGAACTCGTAGGGACTCCGCGTTTCGCGTAGTTGGAACATAACCAACAACTATATCTCTAAATCCTGAACCCCGAACTCCGGATATCCCCATGCCTAGATCAACGATCATGGCCCTCTTGTGATCCGACGATTCAGATCGAATCGTGAGTTCGGGTCTCGCAAGTTCACAAAACTCTACCCTTTGACTTCCTTCAGCAGTGAGTCAATGAAATCTTGATCCTTTGCCACGTTTCCTTTGTCGATGGACGGTTCCGATCACTTCGGGAATTTTAGGACTTTGACGAGTCCACTCTCCTGCCTATACAAGTGTTAAGATAGATGGTCAAGGTAGCACTTGATGGATCCTGGAATCTATGGTCCAGATTCCATCATTACTTGCGAATACTAAAAGGGGTCGAGGCATTAACGCGTGCGCTTCTCTTATAGATCCATTGGTCTTGACAGAACTTGAATACTTCTGAAAGGATCTCATCCATTCGTCTACCAAACTAAAGGATATTCCCTTTCGATAATTGGACTCACTATCCTTTCAAATATTGGGTAATGAAATTCAATCTCTCAGAGCTTCAAACTCCCATGACTCTGAAACCTTCGATATTTAACTCCTTCTTGCACAGGGTTTCCAGACCCACACCACATGAACATTCAGATGGTTCTTGAGCAATTATTCCTAATCTTAGTCGGGTTTCTGGATAAGGGCTTAGTTACTTTTCAAAGTCCCTAGGCTACTGATCTGAATGAAGTGCCTTCCTAACTCACCCAGTTAGGAGCTATGACACCGGGGTAGGGTAACCTCGTGGGTTTAACATAGTGGTATCCATACCAAGAAGCTTACTCTGATTATGAGACATGATGCAATCCCCTGGGGAGGGTGATTTCGAGGAATTAAACCAGGACATCACGAGAGTCAAGAAGATGAAATGATTCTCAGTGGAACGGACTCATACTCCTGATTTAATCATTTTATACAGAAACCAACTATGGCATATAAGTATACACATGCATCCATTATTTCCAATCTAAAACACCAGGAAATCATTCCATACAGAAAAAATTTATGGGCGTATAAACATGAGCATGTGTCCATGATGTTTAATTCAAAATACAAGGCATAAAACACTTATCATAACTGCAAGGCGTGATGTTACTATTGAGAAGGGTGCTCGTTTCCATCCAATCATAGGCTTAGTCACTCCCAGCGTATTTATCACTGGCCACCCCCGAGATTAGACCACGATGCCTTAAGATTCAATCTCTTACTTTCAGCTCAACAGAAGTTAGGGACGAAGGTTACTCTCCTTCTCCCGATACAGAAAATACACGAGGACGAAGGTTACTCTCCTTCTGTTGTCTTGATCTGGGAGTTGAGGTTCTCCTCTGCAATCCACTCTCTCTCCCTTCTTCCCACACCCACGCTTTCTTTCTTGCATCCCCCTGCAAGATTGTGTGTGGCACGAATTTCTCGTCCATGATCAGGTATGAGATCTTTAAAGATGGGTGGTCTGCCCCATCCCCTCATTAACTCTTGAGGAGCCTCCCCACCTACCATCCTGACAAAAATTCATTCCTAGGTCAGAGATTTGTTTTGGTCTTGAGCAACTAAAAACCACTATGTATTGGTTCGATGAAAGTTAACGCAATCATTTTGGGTCCCTTCCACCACATTTTCATTAGCCATCGTGGTCTCTTTTAGCACATACCCTCCCCAACAATCATGCAACACATATTCATAACATAATTTACATTCAGCGACCTTTTATACAAAGGTCCATCAAATCCAACATTCACACCTTCGAGTTTCCCATAGTTCCTGACCAATATTGTTATATTTACAGACTCGGGGAAACATGGTGTTACAATTCCCTCCCCCTTAAAGGAACATCATCCTCGATTTTCTATCCATCAACTATTAGGACCCAGAAATGTCCCTTTTTCATCACATCTTTTACCTATTCAACCTTATCATCTCTAAGCTAATGCCTACTTCAATACATGCTAAGATCTTTTTTCCCCAAGGTATGAATCATTTATCTTGCTTTTATATTTTCATTTACTTATCATATTTGATTGGTAATGTTCACATGTTTCACCCATAAAATGATTCAACTAATGATCGAAATGTATAGAACAACCAATTCTTAAAGAATGGTCGTTGTTGTTACACCAGTTGTTACAACTATGTGCCAATCTTGGAAGCTGTTACAACTATGCACCAATCTTGGAAGCTGTTACAGCTATGCACCAATCCTAGAAGCTGTTACATGACTACTGCAATAGGTGCCACCAATTCTGCTGTTACATGATTGCTGCAACAAATGCCACCGATTTTGTTGTTATACGACTGCTGCAACAAATGCCACCGATTTTGTTGTTATATGACTGCTGCAACAAATGCCACTGATCCTGAAAGATGTTACACCTACTGTTACATGTTTTAACTTACAAGATTAGTTCTAGATATTGTATTAATGATATCATATGAACAGCTTGAGAATCGGGGATTCTCAAGGCTGTTCTGATTTTGTTTTAACTGAATGACTTTGACTTTAAATAACAGAGCTTTTGTAATAAGAGGGACATGTTTTTACTGTGATAAAGTGAAGCGAAGTAAACCTTATTGTACAAAAACATTTTGGCAAATCAATAGAAGAGTGGATTGAATTTTTAGCAGACTGTAGCCTATTTCTTTGAGAGGATTCAGTGAGAAGGAAAGGGCCCACCTTCCTCATAGATTCCCCTTTGTTTTGAATTCCAGAATAATTGTTTTAATGTGAATTATTTATCTGTTAAACAATTCTAGAATACAGTTGTTGTTACAGTCTAGCTCCTTCCTGTTAGATGCGCATAAATCTGTCTCATGAGAATTAAAACTCGATTGTTGAACACCAAGACACTGCTGGAGAACTGCTTTCCCCTTTTCTGCATTAGATTAAAATCGTGTTTTCGAGTAAAAGAAAATAAAAGTGTGAATCACTTTCTTGCAATAAGTTGATTTCTTTCTGCAATTAGTAGAGAACTTCTTCCTGCAAAAGTAAAATACAAAGTTAGATGAGAGTAGGTAATCCAGGATTATTATACACTTATCTATTTAGATTTCAACTATGATTTCAATTCTGTAGAACTCCAGCTGTATCAACATAATTATGTTAGTGATAATTTTTGTTTCTTTTTCCCTACTACAATTAGATTAGTGTTGTTTCCATAATCTAGCATAGACTGTGCACAATTATCTTGAAATAACAGACTTCCCTGGGTTGACAATTTATATTGAACACCTTAATTTTCTATTCATTTAGACAATTAAAGTGCCCAACATTTTGGCGTCGTTGTTGGGGAAGATAATTATAGAATTTTGTAAGAACATTAATTTTTTTTAAGGAATGATTAGTCTGCGTTAATTGAGGAATGCGATGACGTATTCGCCAAAATACTAACCCTACAGGTACCATAGGACATGGAGGAAGAAATCCTACACTGGGAAGGAAAACCTTTGTTGATGAAATAATAGACAGAGCATATTCTTCTTTAGGATATATTTTTCACCCTGCAAATTCTCCAAGAAGACGTAATCCTCAGTCATCAGAACTACCCCTTCTTGAAACATCATTTTCATCAAGGGCTGGATCTAAATTTGAAGTTGAAGATGAAGATTTTTCACCAACAAATCAACAAGCAACACTGGAGAACATTGAAGATCAAGGAAGTATAGTTCGAAAGAGGGAAAATCCAAAAGAAGTGGTTTATCGGATCAACTGTCGGATAGTCACTAAAGAAGAGTTGGACACTTTTCATATTGAGTGGAGAGAAAGAGAACATATGGAAAATCAAGGGGATAATGAAGAAGAGTTCCACCAAGAGAACCCACAAAACAACAAAAATCAGGTAAATAATGAAAATACTATCTCTACCTTGGTTTTTCCTATTTCTGATGTTCCCACACGAGGGATGGCTCCTATCAAAAACATACCTCTCTCAGCTCTGTCAAATTTTCATGGATTGTCTACTGAGGATCCGGATGAGTTTCTATTTGAATTTGACAATTTGTGTAGAAGCTATGACTACACTACCACTGCACAAAAGCTTAAACTATTTCCAGCTACATTGAAGGGTAATGTGTTAAGATGGTTTATGAGCCTAGAAGGAGAGAACATTTCAACATGGGTACAGATGAGGCAGCTTTTCCTGAACAAGTACCAAGACTATTGTCGAACAAGAGAATGAAGAGAGGAATTGTTCAAGATGTCTCAGAAGGAGGATGAGACCCTTGAATATTTTGTGGAACGACTCCATTACAATCTACAAAGGTATGGACATCCATATGTGAGTAAGGACATTTTGAAAACTATTTTGCTAAAAGGAGTTAGAGAAGATTGTTTAGATATGCTGAATATTCTTGGCAAGGGAGATATATCTAAGGAATGCTATGAGGACATTATAGATCTATGTAAAAGATGTTCTCGAGGATCTACAAAGAATAGGTCAGCTACCAAGGATACCACTTTTTCAAGGGTACTGAAATCAGCCAATGGAGGAGAAAAAAGAGTAGAAATAGGTAATCTGTTAGAAAATTTCAAACAAAGATGATTAACTCTTTTGCTTCACAAATTGACACTTTGCAAGTCAAGCAGAATCAGAGCAAGCATTGTGCATTTTCTGTCCGAAATGCAGAAAGAAACATCCACCAAGGGAGTGTCCGATGAACAGTTTCCAGGTATGTCTTATTTGTGAATTAGATCATGCTAGTGACCAATGTCCCTCTCTACCAAAAGTAAAATCATCAATGAAGGAAACTAATGAGGAATTAGAGGCTATCTATCTAATTACACAAAGGAGACAATGGAAGACAAGAGGTCAAGGTATGAATTCTTAATTCTCTCCTGCAACACTTAATTATTGGAACAATCAACCACTGTATGGCCAGACGAATGCTCCCCCTCCACATCAGATGCCACCCCCTTATCAAGATCCCAATGCATCATTACCTATGCCTCATAAACATAATCATCATGGACAATGGAACCCATATTGGAGAGGCCCTCAACAACAACTCAGTTATCAAAACCATCACCAACCGAACCCCTATCAACAACAGTTCTAACCCCAGTACCAGCAGCAACAGTTGCAGCTACCTCCCAATGCCCCACTGAAAAATCCTCCTTTATGACCTTAGATGCCTGTGCAACCTAACCCAAACCCAAATAATAAGGTTGTTCAGAACATAGATATACACAATGTGCCAGCCTTGTTTATTACTCCTATGCCTTGTGATGAAATAAATTAAGATCAGGGAGAATAGTCGAGCCAATAATTGAATATTCTCCATCTTCAGAATCAGACAAGGAATCAGGGGAAAGACCATATGTTGATACAGAAGAAATTGACCAACCTACTATAGAGTCAATAGGCCCACCATTCCTTAAGAGACTAACAATTACCAAACCTGTGGAATTACCTTCTTTCAATCTCTTAGGAGAATTACAAAATCTGCACGTTAATATTCCACTATTGTAAGCAATAAGATATTTCCCTATTTATGCCAAGACTGTAAGAGATCTCTGTATAAAAGGACCTGGACGAAAACCCAGGGACCCCCTCACAGTGCATGTAGTAGGGGATTTGTCTGAACTGATGTTAGGAAAAACCCCACCTATTAAATATGTCGACCGAGGAAACCCTACCGTCAATGTCAAAATTGGCCAGACATCTATCCCCCTTGTGTTAGTCGACTTAGGGGTGATAATTAACATCATGCCAATAGAAACTACACAATTGTTGCAACTTAGAACACAAGTCTGACCTACTCCTATTGTTCTTGAATTAGCTGATTGTTCTACCATCAGACCAGAAGGAGTAATTGATGATTTAGTCATTTCAGTGGATTCATGGGAGTATCCTGTTGATTCTGTCATTTTACAACCCAAAACCCATTTGGGGGGCACCCTCTAATTCTGGGAATACCATGGTTAGCTACAGCTGATGCTTTCATTGGTTGTCGATCTAGTTCCATGACCATCTCTGATGCTTATGACACAAAAAAACTGACCCTGTATCCTCATGCTACACCCAGTGCAGAACCTGAAAATTCTTTATGCATGGACATTGAGGATGAAAGTGCTCTGCTTGTGCTAACCATAGGAAAATCCCTAAGTTTCAAAGAGAATACAGAGGATGAATTAATAAATTGCTTTATCTGTGAATCCTCTGCTATTACAGGGAACACGCACCACTGATTGATTAGAGTCTTCGACCCCATCGCCCAGGAAGAGATGAGCTCAGAAATGTTCTCAGAAACCACTGAAAATCAAAATGATTCAGCTGTAATAGCAAACGTTGTAACAGAAAACGTTGTAACAGTAGATGATGAAACAACTGAATTGTTTCCTAAAGTCAGTTCTAAGAGCATCATTGTAGAAATTGAACCTGGAAAAAACTTGAACATCAATCCCGATCTATCCACAGTTGAAACTCGTCGATTGATGACATTACTAATTGAACATAAAGAAGCATTTTCTTGGGATTACATGGATATGAAAGGAATTTCCTCTGAACTATGAACCCACCATATATACATTAAAGAAGATTGTCGACCCATTTGTCAACCCCAAAGGAGGATGAACCCAAACCTTAAAGAAATTGTAAAAGAGGAACTCCAGAAACTTCTTAATGTTGATTTCATTTACCCTATATCAAACAGCGAGTGGGTCTCACCATTGGTTATTGTTCCTAAAAAGAATGGAAAATGGAGAGTGTGTGTAGACTATAGACCCCTGAATAAAGCCTCGCAGAAGGATCATTTCCCTCTGCCTTTTATTGATCAAGTTCTAGACAACCTAGCTGGGAAAAAGTTTTTCTCTTTCTTAGATGGATTCAGTGGCTATAACCAGATAAAAATTGTTCCACAGGACCAAGATAATACCACTTTTACGAGCCCTTGGAGTACATTTTCCTACAAGGTTCTCCCATTTGGCTTCTGTAATGCACCAACTACTTTCCAGAGAGCTTTAAATGGTATTTTTTTTGATATGGTGAATGACTGTATGGAAATATTCATGGATGACTTTACACCTTATGGCATTGATTTCGGTGAGTCTTTGACTAATCTGGAAAAAGTGCTCAAGAGATGTTTACAGTCTCATCTTTCTTTAAGTACAGAAAAGTGCCATATGATGATGAGCGTGGGTGTAGTGCTGGGACAATTCATTTCTTATGCAGGAATTCAGGTAGACCCAACCAAAATCCAAGTAATTTTGGACATTCCAACTCCATCAACTCAGAAAGAAGTAAGAAGTTTTTTAGGGCATGCTGGCTATTACAAAAGATTCATTAAAAAAAATTACAAACTGGCTTCCCCCTTGTTTTTTTTATTAACAAAAGATGTTGACTTTCGTTGGACTGACAACTGTGAATTGCCTTTTACAGATCTAAAACATAAATTGTCCACAACTCCCATTTTGAGAGGGTCCAATTGGGCTCTTCCGTTTCACATTTATTCAGATGCCTCAGATATTGCAATTGGTGCAATACTAGGGCAACAGGAAGACAAAGAGCCCTATGCTATCTACTATATCATCAAGAACATGGCTCCTGCAGAATTAAATTATACAGTTACTGAAAGAGAATTCTTAGCAGTAGTTTATGCAATCAATAAATTCAGGCATTATGTCACTGGATATCCTACTTTTATTCATATTAATCATATAGCAATTAAATATTTGATGAATAAACCTATAACTAATGCCCAAGTAACAAGATGGTTGTTACTACTACAAGAATTTGACATCACTATAGTAGATAGACCAGAAAAAGAAAATGTGGTTGTTGATTTTCTCTCAAGATTACATATCAATGATGATAATTTACTTGTTGATGATTCCTTTCCAGATGAACATTTTTTTGCAGTATCTGCTCACTCACCTTGGTATGCAAACATTGCTAATTATTTGGTTGCAGGGAAGGTACCTCCCCATTTATCTCCTTGAGAAAGAAGGAAGATTATTTAGAAGAGTGCTCAATATAGTTGGATAGGAGGATACCTTTTCTACACAGTCCTGGATCAAGAAATCAGGAGATGTTTAAGGGATGATGAAGTGTATGATCTTCTGAAGGATTTCCATGATGGCCCTTGTGTTAGGATATTTAGACACTTAGGAGTTAGTTAAGATCTACTTGGTCTAATATGTCGTTAGGTAAAAGTGTGTTTCTTTAGTATGCATTAGTATGCATTTGTAGTTAGGCAATCCGATGGTCACGATATGTTCCCGAC
>SNQJ01S0167164.1:20917-37812 GCA_010110895.2 Picea sitchensis | reverse complement strand
CGGAAGCAAACCCTAGGCTAGATAGCCAAACAAATATTAACGCATCAATCCCCAAGGATAGCGCATCACAAAAGACTGATCAGATGTTCCAAACCCTAGCCAAGAGATATCCAAGCCAATACTGAAACTAGCTATTTATGCACCTGCACCTGCAACCCTCCTCCAAACCTGCGTACCAACTGGGAAAACTGCAGTCCTGAGATGCTGTCAAATGAGAACTGGCACCCTGTATTTATAGTAATCATGCCAGTTTGTTGGGGTCGACTTCTCCTTCTGGGTATGTGTATGTTCAGTATATTATTATTAATTCTGGCCGACTTCTCCTCTTGGAGGCTAATAGCCTAATATAAATTATCTTCTTGAGCCAACAAGGCTTCTAGGGTTATTAGCCAACTCATTAGGGTTTCTCTTGCTTTCCGGAGTCTTCTATTCTTGTCAGGTTCACACATGGGGGTAAATACCTCCCGCAGCTACCATAATATTAACAAGAACAAATCTTATGATTAGTACCTTTGTGAATTATGTGCCATGAAGAGAAGGAGGGATGAGATCGTTGTCATCTTTAATAAGAGATTTTGGAACTTTTATCTCACTATGCCTATTGATATTTGACCATCTAAAGTTGTTGCTAGGGTGTTTTACACCACAGCTCATCATCATCCTTATCTAATTTTATTCCTCAAAGAAAGGAGATCTTTAACCCTGTATCAAATGTTTATAGATGTTGAGGAAATTGAGGACAATATTCAGACTTCTGGAAAACTTCAAAATCAGAGCTGGAATGAACATGAGAATGGTTACAAGCAACAGAGACCAGATCTTGGTTTTCACTTATTTCAAAATGTTGATACACCGTCTTCAGATTCTTGTTTTTATTTTGATCTTAGTGAATCTGATTTTTCTATTGTCAGAGTTGTAGAAAATGTATATAGCAAGATGATTCTCCATATACAAAAGAGACCTTTTCTAGGTATGATCGAAAAGATGATTTTGTTATTGATGATTTTCACAAGAATGATTTTGCTGAGGGTACTGATCAATTTGTTGAAGAGGAAGCTATTGTTCCAAGATACCTTGTTGCTGATATAATTGATCAAGAATTTTTGTTTGCTTATAATTATATTGAATATGTTATGCCATCAAGTTCGTGTTAGGGGTTTTCTCAAAACCAAGGATGTATTGATCATTTAAATTTTCTTTTTATTGAAGATGATAAAGATGTAGACGAAGAAGCACTTTTATACAAAAAAATTCCAGTTCTTCTATTGAATAAGAAAAAGTTTATGATGATCTACATGATGATAAAATTAGTGAGGAATGTCCATAGTTTCTAGGAGATTTTGTTGCCCCTAATTGTTATGATGAATTTGGTATTCATGAACTGTTTTCAACAGAACAAGAGGATAAGAGAGTTCTTAAGGTTGTAGATTTAATACCGAGACATTTTTTTTTATTTTGGATCAACTGAAGATTGGTACATCAACCTGCAATGAAATGTGTAGTAAAGAATCCATGTATGATGAGTGTGAATAAGGTTATATACAAAGGTGTCTCTTTCATCCTAAACAACAACCTTATTTTTTACAACAGCTGGAAATTTATCATGTTTTTCATGATCCCATGGCCATTTGGATAGAGTCTTCTTTTTCAAAGGTCTCTAATGTTGCAGCTTGTGGCATACCACTTATTTGCAGCAGTAAGTATAAGATACCCATGGAGTTTTTGCTGAAAATGTCGCATTATTTTTGCCCTTTCTCATTCAGTTGCATACAAGATAATCATTTCATCAGTCAAATGCTCACTTGGTTGCATTGAAACTCTTATAAATAATCAGTTGGATTCAACTGATTAGAATAGGAAGTGTATATAAATAAGTTGGCTTTCTGAGCATTTCTTTTTTAGTTCGTTGGTTTGCAGTAGATCAACATAAATAATGACTCCATATCTCATTGGAGACAAGGCACAATACAAAGCAATGATTTTTATTTGTGAGTTTGTAGTTTGGTTTTCCAACATGAAAAATGATTTGTTTTCAGAGAAGATTGTCTTACATCGTGGTGAGCAGTTGCAGGTTGCAGGGAAGGAAGAAGGCACTAAGTCTGGAGTCCTTAATGTTTCACAAGGTGAACATTATCCCCAAATGGAGCCAATGTTAGTCCCTAAAACTGCATAACTTATTTCCTACTCCTAAAATCTATCCTATCCATTCATAATTCTTTTCATAAGCCAATTTTTTTCGTTGTTTGTTGTACATTTTATCCTTACTGTTCATTTTTTGTGTCATTACCTTTGCTTAAATTTGATTTCATTTGTTTCTTATAAGATATGCTTAGAAGTGATTGCATGGGTTAAAATGTGCCACATCAGATATAGTTTGATTTGCATTTTTTTTAATTAAATGTCTTTTCCCAAGTTCTAAGGGATAAACAAGGTCCATTGCAAAAATAATGTCGTTCTTGTAACGCACAAAAAATATCATGACTAAAGGTGTGTTTCAAGATTCAGATATTATGACAACATATTTTGATCATGTAGGAGTATTGTGAAAATGAAACCTCAAATGTCGAGTTATGATCTAACTCATTCAATGTCATCATTTGGGAAAAAATTAACAAGTTCATGTTATGTTGTGATAAGGCAAATGAGAGCGATTGTTTGATTATTTTGCACATAGCAAGAATCTGCTATGTTAACCATTTTGTGCAGGTTTTCTTCTAACCTCAATTGTAGAGAAACAAAACCCTAGTTTTCACAACAAAGTTGTGATCAACAGTATGGTGTGCAACATGAGCAGTCAACTTCTTCGTTTAGAACTAGAGGGAATTGAACTACTACAAGCTCTTCTAGACATCAGGAAAAAATTCATTCGAGCAGAATGGCATAGATTTTGATGTGCATTTTAGGGGAACCATACAAAGATTACTTTGATATTTGCCAAGAATTTAGATGGGTTTTAGACCCAAGTGGGAGACCTTATCATTCAAGTCTTAGAAGAATCCATTGCTGCAACTTTTGTTTTACCGATCAATGATGAGGGTTGGTTTAAAAAGAAGGAAATTCCTAGAGATTTCTACAACTAGTTTCTAATTGAGGAGCATCAGAATCGAGATTGGAGCCAAAGCATTCCAAATACATGGCTCAAGGAGGAAAGGAGAAATACCCTACCAATGGTCCAAAAATATATAAATGTGTGAAGGGGCCTCATACATGAGTTATGAATGATCTCTAAGTCATCATTGAAAGACATTAAACTCTTGAAAGTTTATGCAATCAAGGATCATACTTTATGGTTTCTTACAGGTTATATAAATCGAGGCCTATCCAAAATGCTAGCAAAGGTTTCATTATTTTGTTACAAGGAGTTTAGAGTTCCAATAGAAATTTAATTTGACCATATCTTTCAAACGGTGCATCCATTCTCTGTGAAATTTGGAGGGGACATCCATTAGAGTAAGATGAACAAATCCGGTGAATTCCAAGTCAAATTAATTCATATTTTTCGAGAAATGAGCCACCGTCACCTACAACCATTTTATGTTTTTCTCGAACACTGTGAACTGAGTTTATCTCAAAATTGGTGTGTCGAAACATCATGATTATATTAATACACTGACCAAAAATCATCTTGACCAAGTTTGCCATTTGGAAGAAAAATGGTAATGAACAACTACATGTAATCTCGTAGCATCCTTAGTTTTGAAATAGGGGATATGTCTTAAGAGCAGAGGTCTGAGGATTCCAGGACAATCATTGAAGATCTAAAGCAACAGGATCATAAGCTTGAGGTACAGAACTCTAAGTTATAGAGGAAAATTCAAAAGTTGATTGAGAAGCATAGAAAGTTGTGTAAGTTTTCAAAGAGGCTCGGGAAAAAGAATATCAAATTATACTTGATTGGCATTGTACTCAAAATGAAGATACAACAAGAGATTCAAAGGTGTATTTTGTGAGTAGTCTCAACACTATAGACCACAAAATACCAAATCCAGGCTAGAGATTGAGAGGTTATATTTTCCAATAAATTTTTCTTCAAGATATTATTTTAGATCACATTTTGTTAGGATCATGTAATATCCTTTTGAGTCAAATATAGGATCCTAAAACAAAGGATCTCTCACCTCGGATCCTGGGTTAGTTATTTTCTCAGATTCGATGTAAGTCAATCTTATAATCCATTTAGAATTGAGTATATCATTTTGTAATCATAATTGAACATGTGATTTAGGATCTGGGATATGAAACTTAAATGTACTTTTTGTCTATAAAATAGGATGAATGGAGATGGCCAAAGGGGGGATCTTTTGGAAGAAAGAGAAGGGAAAGTTTGTATATTTACACAATGCTTATTGTATGCAACATTTTCATACTCAAGGAAATCAAACATACTGATGGTTTGACGTTTTATCTATGTTTTTCATCTATCTGTCTTATTTGAATGCATTTGAAGTTATGCAAAGCATTGATTTCACCTATGTTCAGCAATTGTTCCAGTGAATTACTTACTGGTATACAACCTATTTGGAGAGATTACATTCAAATATTGGTTTCAAGATTATAATATTATTTTTAACTTGAAAATCTTCTTTATCCAAGTAATAGATTGTTATCTTGTAATTTGTGTTTTTTCTTTCTTTTCTATTATATTCAATTGTCACTTCGACATATTTGTCAGTATGAATGCTCTTGATTAAATGGAATGTTGCTTATTAATTGATTGAAGAAGTATATCCATTCTTATACCTCTTTGTCTTATCCAAACTCATTCAGCCTATTGATCCACCTACCAACAAAACCCAAACTTAAAATTATTGCAATAACTGAGGTGCCCTAGCTTGGATCTCGTGCAGTCAAGGGTCAACTTTAGGGATCACATATTTTGGCACTGTTTCCAGGGAACAAAGTAACAAAGAAATATTTCCCTGGGAGAATGACAACGATCAGAGCTAGCTCTTGATGGTGAATGAGAGTTAGACACAGAATTGTGACTACATATCATTCACCTGGAGACTCCACGATCAAAAGAATCCACTAGAGGATGAGCCTTGTTAACATAGAAATGAAAAGGCGGAAGGGAAAGACTAGGTATCAATTTATGAGTTTTCTATATGAGCTTATTGTTTTTCTGTAAATTCTTTCCTATCTTTCATGTTGCATGTCAGAAGAATTATCCTATGCTTTGTATACTCAAATGACCATAAACCTATCGTTGTATATTCCTCCTTGAAGAAAGAGGATTTTCCCTCTTCTTGCATTGTTGATATTGATCCATTTCCTTCATCTAAACCATATGAGGATCATGATGTCCATATTTCAATTCCTCCTGATGATAACCCATTTTGTAAACCTGTTGATACTGAAGTTGATTCACTACCTCCTGCAATCATTGTTGTACCTTGTCATCATCTCACTAAAGTTCAGTCCAATATTCGAGAGGGTTACAAACCTATGAAGTTGCCATTTATCCTCCACGATTTTCCCCTAATTTTATAGTGTCTTCCTAGTTTTCATGGAGAAGATCATGTTGCAGTTGAGAAACACATGGAAGCCTTTGAATGTTTCACAATCAAATTTGAAATCTTTCATGAGGATGTGTTTGTGAGAACATTCTAGTATTTACACGGAAATGCTAGGCTATGGTTTAGAAACATGAAGGCTAATTCAATAGGATCATGGGCATATTTTTATGATCTTTTCCTGAGATATTAGGGTGAGAACAAATATTGTGATTAGTACCTTTCTGAATTATATGCCCTGAAGAGGAGGATGGATGAAACTATTGTCAACTTTAATAAGAGATTTTAGAACGTTTATCTCAGTATGCCTATTAATATTCGATCATCTAAACCTGTTGCTAGGATGTTTTACACCGCAACTCATCATCATCCTTATCTAACTTTATTCCTCAGAGAAAGGAGATTTTTAACCCTACAACAAATGCTTACAGATGATGAGGAAATTGAGGACAATCTTCAGACTTGTGGAAAACTTCAAAGTCAGACCGAAATGAACATGAGAACGGTTATAAGAAACAAAGATCAGATCTTGGTTTTCACTTATTTCAGAATGTTGATACACCGTCTTCAGATTCTTTTTTTTATTCTTATCTTAGTGAATCTGATTTTTCTACTGTCATAGTTGTAGAAAATTTATATCAACAATATGATTCTCCATATATAGAGGATAACTTTTCTAGGTATGATCGAAAAGTTGATTTTGTTATTGATGATTTTCACGAGAATGATTTTGTTGAGGGTAGTGAACAATTTGTTGAAGAGGAAGCTATTGTTCCAAGATACCTTGTTGTTGATATAATTGATCATGATTTTTTGTTTGCTTATAATGACATTGAAGATGTTATACAATCAAGTTCTTGTCAGGGGTTTTCTCAAAACCAAGGATTTATTGATCATTTAAATTTTGTTTTTCTTGAAGATGGTAAATATGTAGAAGAAGAATCACTTTTATACGAATGTTTTTTAGTTCTTCTATTCAACAAGAAAAAGTTTATGATGATCTACATGATGATAAAATTAGTGAGGAATGCCCATAGTTTCTAGGAAATCTTTTTGCCCCTAAATGTTATGATGAATTTGTTATTCATGAACTGTTTTTAACATACCAAGAGGATAACATAATTGTTAAGGTTGTAGATTTAATACAGTGACAATTTTTTCTTTTGGATCAACTGAATATTGGTACATCAACCTGCAATGAAATGTGTAGTAAATAATCCATGTATGATGAGTGTGAAGAAGGTTATATACAGAGGTGTCTCTTTAAGCCTTAACAATAGCCTTATTTTTTACAACAGTTGGAAATTTATCATGTTTTTCGTGATCCCATGGCCATTTGGATGGAGTCTTCTTTTTCAAAGGTCTCCATTGTTGCAGCTTGTGGCATACCACTTATTTGCAACATTAAGTATAAGCTTCCCATGGAGTTTTTGTTGAAAATGATGCATTCTTTTTGCACTTTCTCATTCAACTACATACAAGAAAATCATTTCATTAGTCAAATGCTCACTTGGCTGCATTGGAACTCTTCTTATACATAATCAATTGGATTCGGTTGATTAGAATAGGAAGTGTATATAAATAAGTTGGCTTTCCGAGCATTTATTTTTCAATTGGTTGGTTTGCAGTAGATCAACATAAATAATGACTCCATATCCCAATGGAGACAAGGCACAATACAAAGTAGTGATTTTTCAATGTTAGTTTGTAGTTTGGTTTTCCATCATGCAAAATGATTTGTTTTCAGAGTAGATTGGTTTACAACATGATGAGCAGTTGCAGGTTACATCAAAGGAAGAAGGCACTAAGTCTACAGTCCTTAATGTCTCACAAGGAGAACATTATCCCCAAATGGAGCCAATGTTAGTCCTTAAAACTACATAACTTATTTCCTACTCCTAAAATCTAGCCTATCCATTCATAAGTTTTTTCCTAAGCCATTTTTTTCCTTGTTTGTTGTACATTTGATCCTTACTGATCATTTTTGGTGTCATTACCTTTGCTTAAATTTGATTTCATTTGTTTCTTATAAGATATGCTTAGAAGTGATTGCATGGGTTAAAATGTGTTACATCAAATATAGTTTGATTTACTTTTTTTTTTTTAATTAAAGGTCTTTTCCCAAGTTCTAAGGGATAAACAAGGTCCGCTACAAAAATGATGATGTTCTTGTAATGCACAAAAAACATCATGACTAAAGGTGTGTTTCAAGATCCAGATATTGTGACAACATTTTTAGATCGTGCAGGCGTATTGTGCAAATGCAAGCTCACCTGTCAAGTTATGATCTAACTCATTCAATGTCATCATTTGGGAAAAATTTAACGAGTTCATGTTATGTTGTGATAAGGAAAATGAGAGCGATTGTTTGATTATTTCACATATAGCAAGAATCTGTTTTGTTAATCATTTTGTGCAGGTTTTCTTCTAACCTCATTTGCAGAGAAACAAAACCCTAGTTTTCACAACAGAGTTGTGATCGACAATATGATACACAGCAGGAGCGGTCAACTTCTTTGTTTAGAACGAGAGCGAATTGAGCTACAACAAGCTCTTCCAGACATCAGGAAAGAATTCATTTGAGCAGAATGGCATAGATTGTGCTATGCATTTTAGGGGAACGATACAAATATTTCTTTAATATTTTCCAATAATTTCTATGGGTTTCAGACCCAAGTGGGATACCTTATCATTCAAGTCTCAAAACAATCCATTGTTGTAGCTTTTGGTTTACCTATCAACAGTGAGGGTTGGTTTAAAAAGAAGGAAATTCCTATAGACCTATGCAACCAGTTTCTAATTGAGGATCATCAACATATGGATTGGAGCCAGAGCATTCTGAATACATGGCTCAAGGAGGAAAGGAGAAATACCTTACCAGTGGTCCATAAATATATAAACATGTGAAGGTATCTCATGCATGAGTTATGACCGATCTCTAAGTCATCATCAAAAGACATTAAACTCTTGAAAGTTTATGCAATCAAGGATCATACTTTATGGTTTCTTATAGGTTATAGAAATCAAGGCCTATCCAAAATGATAGCAAAGGTTTCATTATTTTGTTACAAGGAGTTTAGAGTTCAAGTAGAAATTTGATTTTACCATATCTTTCAAACTGTGCATCCATTCTCTCCGAAATTTGGAGGGGACATGCATTAGAGTAAGATGAACAAACCCAGTGAATTCCAAGTCAAATTAACCCATTATTTTCGAGAAATGAGCCACCATCACCTACAACCATTTTATGTTTTTCTCTAAAACCGTAAACTGGGTTTATCTCAAAATTGGTGCGTCGAAGCATCATGATGATATTAATACGCTGACCAAAATTCAGCTCGACCCAGTTTGTCATTTGGGAGAAAAATGGTAATGAACAATTACAGGTAATCTTGTAACATCCTCAGTTTTGAAACATGGGATATGTCTAAAGAGCATAGGTCTGAGGATTCCAAGACAATCATTGATGATCTAAAGAAACATGATCATAAGCTTGAGGTACATAACTCTAAGTTATAGAGGAAAATTAAAAAGTTGATTGAGAAGCATAGAAATTTGTGTAAGTTTTCAAAGAGGCTCAGGAAAAAGAAGATAAAATTATACTTGATTGGCATTGTACTCAAAACAAAGCTACAACAGGAGATTCAAAGGTTTTTGTTTTGTGAATAGGCTCAACACTATGGACCACAAAATACCAAATCTAGGTTGGAGATTAAGAGGTTACATTTTCCCATAAATTTGTCTTCAAGATATTATTTTAGATCACATTTTGTTAGGATCATGTAATATCTTTTTGAGTCAAAGATATGATCCTAAGATAAAGGATCTCTCACCTAGGATCCTGGGTTAGTTATTTGCTTAGATTCGATGTAAGTCAATCTTAGAGTCCATTTAGAGTTTTGTATATCATTTTGTAATCATAATTGAACCTATGATTTAGGATCTGGGATCTGAAAATTAAATGTAACTTTTGTCTATAAAAGAGGATGAATAGAGATGGCCAAAGTGGGGATCTTTTGGAAGAAAGAGAAGGGAAAATATGTATATTTACACAGTGCTTATTGCATGCAACATTTTCATACTCAAGGAAATCAAACATACTGATGATTTGACTTTTTATGTATGTTTTTCATCTATATGTGTTATTTGAATGCATTTGAAGTTATGCAAAGCATTGATTTCACCCATGTTCAATTATTTTTACAGTGAATTACTTACTGTTATACAACCTGTTAGGAACAATTACATTCAAATATTGGTTTCAAGTTTCAAATATTATTTTTAACTTGAAAATATTCTTTATGCAAGTAACAGATTGTTATCTTGTAATTTGTGTTTCTTCTTTCTTTTCTTCTATATTCAATTGTCACTTCGTCATGTTTGTCAGTATGAATGATCTTGATTAAATGTAATGTTGATTATTATTTGATTGAAGAAGTGTAGTCAGTCGTATACCCCTTCGTCTGATCCTAACTCATTTAACATATTGATCCACCTACCAACAAAACCCAAACTTAAAATCATTGCAATAAGTGAGGTGCCCTAGTTGTTAAGTTTTTACTGTTGTTATTAGGTTATTTCCAAATTTCATGAGAATTCAATGCATTTCCAAAAAAATAGTATAAATACGATCACTGAAAGAAACACAATCCCAAGGTATGCAACATTTTATCCTGGGAAAAACTCATGGGGGAGAAAATCCAACAAAACTTCCTCAATAATATATTGCCAATAGAATGCGAAGACTAAGACCGAAACTCCAAAGAAGGACCAAGACCAAGCATGTGCCTCTCTTCTCCTTTGTTAGAATTCTTCCTGCAACTGCAACTACCTTCAAGATATGCGCACTACATGAGTGAGCGAGTGTGTACAAATGAGACACCATCCTCACATATAAATACAAGTTATGAGGTGGCGCTAGGGTTGTGTCTCTTCACTTGGTGAAGCTTATTTCTCCTAGAAGTGGCTAAAACCACTTTATAATTACTAGGGGCCGACTTTACAAATACCACCATACAAATACAGTTTGACCAATCCACAAAAGGCGATTTGATCTTATACAAGACCTAACTTGATCAATCTGCAAAAGGGGATTTGATCTATACAATAATAACTCAAATATAATTAGAATATTCTTCGAAGTTACAATATTTCAACAGTCCCCCTTAACGAGAAGGGTATTCTACTGACATGACTCAATACAACATCATCAAGAGAAGGAGAGGGAAACATCATCATCAACATCTAGAACACTCATTGGCACATATATAAATCATCGGAAGTTTTTCTCATCATCAATATCATCATCGTTTACATCATGGAGTTGGAGTAACATCATCATCATGAAGCTGGAACATCAACATCAATAACATGAAGTTGTAACAACAAAATCATCAATAGCACGAATCTGGAACAACATCATCAACAAAAACACAAAGCTAGAACAACATCATCAAGATATCTCAACAAAATGAGGCAGGTGCATCAACAATAGTTGTGGTACTCTGGCAGATTGTCCTTACTGGACCTTCAGGATCTACCTAGGAATCATAATATTCCCTAGGATATAAAATCCTAACAAGCTACCATGTGGTACTCTGACAGACTGTCCTTACCGGACCTTCGGGATCTACCCAAGAATCATAAGATTCCCTAGGATATAAAATCATAATTGAGCTACCACTACTGACCATAGCTGACATATAAATGCACAGGTACTCTGACAGACCATCCTTAGCGGAATTTTGGGATCTTCACAGGGGCGATCAATCCCCTAGGATATAAAATCCTAAAGGAGCTACCCGATGTTGGTCATAATACCATAGTATCATCAACACCACTCCCCCTTTCAAGGGAGGTCCTTTCGGACTACACCAAGATTGTCTCGAAAGTACTCAAACTTCACATGAGACAGAGGCTTGGTCAACACATCTGCAACCTTCTCATATGTGCCAACATATTGGATCTTTACAACTCCCCTCTGCACCATATCACGAATGTAGTGGTACCATATCTCTATGTGATTCGACTTATCATGGAACACTGGGTTCTCTATCATCTTTATACAAATTTGGTTATCACATAGTATTGCGGTGGCTTCTATCTCAAGATTGAACAGACCTTTCAACAACTTTTGAAGCCATAAGGCTTCACAACTGGTGAAACATGCTGCAATGTACTCTGCTTCTTCCGTGTTGAGAGCAATACTGGATTGCTTCATGCTTTTCCATGAATCCATGGCTAACCCCAAATTGCAACAACATCTTGAAGTTCTCTTTATTTCTAAAGCACTTCCATACCAATCTAAATCAGTATAACCATACAGTCTAAAGTCATGATCTCCAGTATAACAAAGACCATAATCCAACGTACCCTTAATGTATCTCATAACATGCTTTGCAACTACAAGGTGAACATGTATGGGCTCCACCAGATACTGACTCAAGGTGTTCACAAAAAAGCATATATCTGGCTTGGTATTCGTCAGATACATCAACAATCCAATAATATGTCTGTATAGAGTAGCATCAACCAACTCTGACGAAGTATCAACCAAGAGCTTCAAATTCGTTTCTATGGGTGTGGTCATGGCTTTACATTCCAACATGTAAAATTTCTTCAGTATTTCAACTGCATACTTCCCTTGGTTAAGGAATATCTTCTCTGGTCTCTGCCATACTTCAACACCTAAGAAATAATGCATTGGGCCTAGGTCTTTCATCTCAAATTCTGCAGCGAGTTTCTTCTTTCAATCTGTGATGAGCTTTTCTTCTCCTGTCAAGAATAAATCATCCACATATAGTAGAAATATAATTGGCTCATCATTCATAACCTTGAAGTAAAGGTTAGGATCAAATTTACTCTTGGTAAATCCTAAGCTTGTCAGGAAACTATCAATTCTGCCATACCAAGCTCTAGGAGCTTGCTTCAACCCGTACAAAGCTTTCTTCAACATGCAGACATGAGTCTTTCTATATACCCTTGTGGTTGTTCTATATACACTTCTTCTTCAATAACACCATTTAAAACAATTGTTTTCACATCCATCTAGTGTAACTTCCACTTCATTTTGGATGCAAGAGCTATGATGGTTCTGATAGAAGTGTATCTTGCTATAGGAGCAAATGTTTCTTCATAGTCAATACCTTCCTTTTGACAAAATCCATGAGCCACAAATCTTGCCTTATGTTTTTCAATACTTTTGTCTGTTGCGTGTTTTATTTTGTATATCCACTTGGAATATACCACATCTTTGTTCTTTGGTTTTGGAACTACTTCCCACACTTCATTCTTCATAATGGACTGATATTCTTTTGTCATGGCGTCCATCCATTCTTTCTTTCGAACAACTTATTCAAATAAAGTAGGTTCCTTCTCTACGAGATCACACATCAAGACCATATAGCTGGATAATTGCTTAGGCTTCTTTCTTTGTCTCATGGTTCTTTCTGGGGCATCATAATTTTCTACGTCCCGAATGAGTTCTCTAGCCCAGGATGGCTTTCTCTTGTGAGAGATAGTCATACGGGGAGGTTCTTGAGATTATATCATATCATGATCTTCTGGAATCTCATCATCAAGGGTAACTGCAACTTACTTTACGGGTTCTGCAACTCTGGGAGCTACAGGTTCTTCTTCATATATTTCTTCAAGCTAGAATTTTATTTATCTCTTGAGTGTTGCATATTCATCAAAGGATACATCTCTAATGATCTCAATATTATGGTATCTTGGTATGTAGATTATGAAGGCCTTAGAGACCTCATAGTATCCAACAAATATTCCCTTCTTTCCTGAAGGATCCAACTTAGTGTTATAGAAATATTTGCCTCACCCTATGCAATCTTGCATAGAAGGCCTTTGTTCATTTCCCCATGCAGATTTATCATCCATGTTTGTAAATCCCAGAGCTAAAAATGCATATTTTTCCACATGTACGCATCTTTCCTACTATACAACATGTGTATACGCAGGCTGCACCACTACAAACTGCATACATCAAGATTTGTGCCAAAAAATGAAAATTAATGTCGGGTTTCTATGTCACGACAAGATATATATGATCCTTGGCCTTCCATATACTAGAAACATTCTGACTCGGCCCTTCAGTTCCATTTGAAGGCTATAAATGGGCCAATTCCAAGCTATGGAAAAGGGAGAAAGAATTCAACTTTGAGAGCAAATTTACTCTGGAGAAATTATTTATTTCATATTGAGTCTGCATCCCTTTGTCCTTTAAGTCTGAACACGGTGTCCAGCCCCAAAGCTCTTCCCTTATTGATTGAGAACCTCATTGTTTCTCTTTTATGAGCTTGCCTTTGGTGAATGATTGAAGTGGTGGAGGCCCAGCTAGAAGGAACTTAGTTTCTCGATTTTGAACCATGCCGACACGTGAGTCTGTAATATTTTCACTTATGTCGATCACTTATTAATAGAAATACTATTTTCTCGTCCAATTGATATCTTGAAAATATTTGAATTATTATTACATGGGCGTATTTGTCATGTTTATTAATGGATTATTCTATCAAATGTACTAACATAATTTATTATCACCATATGCTTGCTTTGCTTGGTTGTTGAGGACTAGTTGCAGGTATTTTTCTTTGGGTCAAGTGCTCAACGGTGGACTTCATCCAACGTCTGGACGAGGTAGAAATTTTTATCTGGTCTTGCTAGAATATTTGTTAACATAGCATACTTGAGAATAGAGTTGATTTCTGCAGTCATTTCCATCTTTTGTGGTTTACCCTAGCCATAGAGAGATTTTCCTCGTAACCGAATTGGCGACCATACTGGGGATTGAATCTTATTTCTTAGGGTTTGGAGTACTTTTATCCTTAGATTTATCTCGTTCCTATTGCACTTCTTGTCGTATCATTGCTTGACAACCTTTGTTCACTCTGGGTCTGAGTTTTTCATCCTTCTCCCTTGCCTGGCCTTGTTTTGAAACATATATGCGGTTTTTGGCTTGACAGTCGCGTATATATGCAGGTTGTCCCTCTGCAAGCTGCGTACATACGCTCTGTTTCCTTGAAAAATCATGTACATCAGCCTTCTTTGCTTGTTTGTTGGGTCTGGTGGTTGCTAGGTGGGATTTGATGTTTGTTGATTCTTCTTAGGTCTCTATAGTGCCTATTAAGTGCTTGTGGGATGACAGGAAACCTGTCTGGGGTTGAATTTTTGGGTGGAGTCTTTCTCATCACCTTTTCATTTTTTATTGTCCTTGTACATTGGGCTCAGTGTTTCTCTCCTTGATATTATGCTTGAGTTATATCTTTCTATACAGAGTAGAGTTTATATATCAAGTTGTTTTTCAGTCCATGCATTTTCATTTTTATTATATTGAAAATACAAAAATATTAGGCATTTTTCATTGCTTGGAATTTTGATCTTTTGAGTCTTTTGTCATTATATTAGTGCATGTAATGAAAGATTGCATTTTTACTTCAGAATTGCAGAGTTGAAATTGAAAATTGCATTTGTTTTTAGAAGCATATCATTCACTGAAAAATTGAAGTTAGGACTTTGCATTATATTCATATTTATTTTTCGTGTTGAGTCATAACATCACGAGTTTCACTACAATACCTTTTTGAGTAATCACGACCACTAAAATTAACACTATAATTTAAAATTGATTAGTCACGATTTTATTTTTTAGGGTGCACAAACTAGCTTAGGATTTAGTGCCTTGGAATAGGATTTTGTGAGTAAACTTCTCCAAGGCAATTAAATCAACATATGTGTCTGACAAAGGGAGTGGAGAAATTCATTGTATAATTGGTAATATCAGGAGGCTCTGCTCACATCGAAGTTAATCACGGGGTCGTGCGAGGTTGGTTGAAGGGATATCCCCCCAATACCTTCTTAGCGTCAAAGATATTTCTAGGGATTTATTCGTATCTAGGAATCTTGCTAGTGCGTTTACCTCCATGAGAGGCGGTACTTTTAAGGTTTCGAGCTTTGCTACCCTGCCCATATGGTGGACCTGACATACGACTACTCGCATGTGCATCAGTTATACATTGGTTTCTTAGTTGTTTGATTTAGGTTCCACATAGGTTACTTACAGGGGTTATTCTACATGTACCCTGGGTTAGATAAGAGTCGGACAACACACAACCTTTATGGAGGATTACCTCTCTGGGGGGGATCTGACCGACTGGTTGTTAAGCCCACGAGGGCCCTTATAACTAATTTTGTTACCTCTGATCTTTAACAGGGAGTCTCAGGCCCCTCTTGGGCGAGACATACCTTCTTTAGGGAGGGAGGTCACTTTCATCCACTTTACCTCGTTTGTGTGCATATTGACCGTTTGATTTTTGGTGTGCTCTTTGATTACTAGTCGACCTTCGGATTTATTTTTTGTCTTTAGAGTCTTAAGTTATTGTGGAGTCGGACCAACATCCCCGCCAGTCCTGTTGCTTGTTACAATTACCACCGGATTTTGATTATTTTCCTTCTAAAAGGCGTAGAGTTATTAGAAGTGGTACACACACCTCCACTGTTCAGACTTGTGATTCTACAAGGATGATTACTAAACCTAGCCTTCAGAACACTGGGAGCCCTTCGACTCCCACACCCACTATAGTTAATGGAACCCCTTCGACTCCTACAACCACAATGATTGTAGTTCCATAAGCACCTATAATTACTATGGCTCAACCTATATTGAATGCTCAATCTCTTGCCTCGAACCCTTTTTGGTTTCTTGGTCAGTCATCAGACTATAATGTTCAATCCATCCCTATGGCATCTAGTCCTTTTTCCTATGGTATTCTGAACTTTACTTTGCAGTTTTCGAATGCCATCCTAGCTGCTAGCCCTAATTCTAGCATTGGGCTTGGGGGTGTTAATATTATGGTAGCTTTGGGAGGTATGAACCTCTATTGTGACCTATGACGAGACTAGAATCCTCCAGAAGGAAGCAAAGAATTAAAGGAAACCCTAGACAAGTTGTCGGCTGAACAAACATATTTAAATTGAATTTATTGATACCCAGAAGGAGAAGTCGACCCCAGTTAGACTGGCCAGTCCACTATAAATACAGGGCGCTAGTTTCATTATTTCATATCTCAGCAGTTGTAGAGAGAGCTAAATCTGCATAGGCAGTTGCAGGCAGTAGCAGTTTTGTGCGCAAGTTTTCTGGGAGAGCTGGAAAGTGGTGCGCTAGATTCTGGGTGGGATCATCTGTTCAGTTTTGTTTCTATTTTTTCTTGGTGCATTTAACCTCTCTTGGCTATTGATTGCTACCAAGATTCTCTTCTCGGTCAAGGTCAAGGTGCTCGGAGGGTGGCTTCGGCCTGTGGTTGGGTGACGAGGGTATCATCAATGGTTAAACGAGCACAATCCTCTATATTCTAACAGGTTATGGGCCCA